>OY748288.1:25703895-25768512 GCA_963556515.1 Nudaria mundana | reverse complement strand
GCATTCGGCGTTCGTTCAGAAAGCTGGCCATCCAGCTGCACAGTTAAGGAGGTAGACCATATGCCGGAAGTTTGGAAAGGAGCGAAGCATGCCAGACTCTATCGAAGGCTTTGGCGATGTCCAGACTAATCGCCAAGGACTCGCTGTGCCTTTACATAGCCTCACCCCAGACATGCGTTACGAATGCCAGAAGATCACCCGTTGATCGTTTTGGCCTGAAGCCGTATTGCCGATCATTTAGTAGCGAGTGATCTTCGAGGTATCGCATGAGCTGCTTATTGATGATGAGCTCAAACACTTTGCAGATGACTGAGGTAACAGCTATGGGTCGATAGTTGCCCGGATCAGACCGATCCCCTTTCTTGGGGATCGGTTGTACGTTCGCCTCTTTCCAGACCTCCGGCACGATTCCTGTGGAGTAAGACAGGCGGTACAGACGAGTTAGTACAGGAGACAACTCAGCTGCGCATTTCCGTAGTACCACCGCCGGAATGCCGTCAGGGCCACTGGCTTTCCGCGTGTCGAGTGATCGCAGCACTGCCCGTACATCGCATTGCCTGAGTACAATGTCAGGCATAGTGTGGCCACAGTTGGCGATGGCGGGGGACTGCAGGCCACGGTCGTCGACCCGGGAATTAGCCGCAACGAGGTCTGCGAGCATATCCGCTTTCTCTTGGGCTTTGTGAGCCAGTGTTCCATCTGGGTAACGCAGCGGTGGCAGCGACGGCTGACAGAAGTTAGATTGCACGGCTTTGGCCAGTTGCCAGTATCCACGGCTGCCCGTGGGATGGGAAGTGAGCTCCTGACCAAGCCGCGCGATGCACTGGGCATCCGCTCTCTTATAGGCCCTCTTGATGGATTTTGTGGCCCGGTTGTACGCCGCTTTGAGGTGGCCCACGTTTGGGTCGCACACAGCCCGGGCCCTGTTCCAGGCGCGATATGCCGACTGTTTTTGTCGAACAGCTTTGGCACAATCTCGCCCGAACCAGGGACGGGCTCTGCGGCGACATCAGTGAAAGGGATGTAATATTCCATCCCTAAACGGATCTCGCCACCAATCGCAGAAGCGCTATCCGAGGGAGCCTTTCCTACAAAGCAGCGCTGGCTCCAGGGGACGGACGCATAATAATAGACCGCGTAGACCGTCCCAATCCACTGACGAGTAGTGCCATAGTCGTCGTGACATTTGTACAGCACGTGCAAGAGGTGATACCTTCATGCCAGCGTGAACAACACAGTGGTCGGAACTACCTAATGGGGTACCGAAACACTGTACTGGGCTGGACGACTCGTCAGCAGTAACTCCAGCAGAGCGGGCGCGTGATCTGACCTGTCTGTTATCCGGGTGATCCCGCATACCATCTGGGTCAGACCGTGGGAGAGAGCGAACGCATGGGCGGCCCTACCCGCATGATCAGTCTTGAGGGACCCCAGCCATTCAATGTGATGGCCATTGAAGTCCCCCAGAAGTACTAGGTCAGCGTTCGGGAACCGCACCTGCGCTTCATCTGCCGTCTCGCTGAGGTACTGGAAGAGCTTTGTTGTCTCAGAATCCCCTGTGTGGGAACGGTAGACGCACACGCAGATCTGGTTCATAGAGCCATGGTCTACGTGCAGCCAAAGGACGGAATTGGAGGGGTTCTCTAGGCAGCGCAACCAGCGGCAGCAAACATCCGCCCTAACGAACACGCACACCCCGGCTTTGTCTCGAAATTGTTCCTCGATGACATAGCCGGGGTAACACAGGTAAGACGTGTCGTCAGGGCGGCGTATTTGTGTCTCCGTGAGGAACATCACAGCGGGCCGTGACGTCTCAAGGTGATGGTGGACGGCATCGAGGTTAGCATGGAGCCCACGGACGTAAGTGAACTCCACCTCGAAAAGTGAAGTTGTGGGGTTTCCTAGGGCCGCTGTGAAACGTTTACTTTTTTTTGTTGCACTGCCATTGTAGATTTTGAAGAAGAAGAAGCGTGAAGACAGGGCGACATTTGGTGCAGCAGTAAGTGACAAAGCGTAGGGGCTAGCTTTGTCTAGAACCGTGTGGTTAGGTCGGAGCCGACTCGCCGGACGGAAGGGCTCCCAAACCCCCCTGATGCAAGGCCGCCGCTACCCCACACCGGTTACCACCCGGAGCGGCGATCCCACATCAGGATTATGCGCAACATGTGGGGCAGCCTCCTGGGGTGGTTGGTCCCAGGCGGGCCCCATGACTGTGTTGCGGGCGGCCGCGGCAACGCCGTTGCTAAGGGTCTCCCTGGCCGGCGAATCGACCCACACCACCCACACTAGACTCCGTTTCGCCCCCACTGGTCCCATGCCTGCTGCACCATACATCGCCCCGGGCCCGGCGGTGCAGCTGCGGAACCCCTAACGCAACCCAGCCTGGGCTGGGTTACTTGGGGGGCTTTAGCACAGCTGCACGGCGGTACCCCCCCGGACCAACACTGTTGTACCACCTGGCACCCACGTAGGGGCCGAAGCCACTCCATAGGTACCATAAATTAACGAGCCTCGTCCGTTGATCAGCAGGTGCGCCACTAGCAGGTGAAGTCGCTGGGGCCCTAAAGATGTTGGTAGAGCCCCTTTGCACCCACTTGCACAGGTTTTTTGATTAGCAGTTAAATACTACCCGTATTTAACTGCTAATCAAAAAACCTTCGTTTTGTACTAAAAAAAACCCTTTCCTAAGCAAAAATACTGATTGCACAGCAAATAATTACCTCAAAATGAATTCATTTTAGCAGCAATTTAAGTTCGTGACGCTTAGCTATTTATTTAAAAATACTAACCTTTGTTTTTAAATCCGCGGTCCTTCATACGCAAATGCCGAGCGCTTCTGGTTAGCACAAAGATAATTTCCAGTGGCGCCCCTAAGCTAAACTAACCTATCCAAGTCGGATTGATATAAGACCTTTTTTATGTATTAAAAAATTAAAAACATACCACGAAGAATATAACCTAATCTGTCCAACTCGGATTTCCCTAAGACCAATACGTTATGCTGTGCAATCATTTTTAAGTTTTTGCATACGTTAAATATCTTTTATTGAAGTATTTGAAGAAAAAATAGAATTATACGCATATCTTCGGTTTCGCATTTTTACAGATTAGCATTTTTCGGAGTCGCATTTCTTCAGATTAGCATCTCTTCGGATTCTCTTTTCTTTAAAATCTCTTTTTGCCACATTACCTACAATTTTGATGTATTTCTACTGCTCATTTATGTAATACATTTGGCACACTAAAAGGTTTGCACTTCTAGCTAATCGGAACTATTTGAATTTCGAATGTTATATTATTATTATTATTTTTTTATTTTTTTTTTATTTATTTATTATTACATTTATACATTTTACAGCCAATAAATTTATCCTGTAAACATACATAGGTTTGTGTAGGATAAACCGTTCTCTTCTCGTTAACTTCTTCACGAAGGTAGGTAGTTCATACTTAAATACTTACTACATACAAATTAACATTGTGTAACAGTGAGTGTTGAATTTACAACTAAACAGTTTAAAAGTACCTATCATTAGTTAAAAGTACCTATATATTATGTAGGTACTAGTAAAAATCTAATAACGATAAAACCAAGCAAACGCGCGCGATGCACCCAGCCCGGCCAAAAGGCAAAAAACACCAGCCGTAAGCCACGCCCGCGCCCCGACTATACAGGTTGTTCCAATCTAAGTCGCTAGCTATAATATTTTTTAATGACAGCCTTAAGATTACGTGCAGTTATATTACTTTTTATTTCGGGTGGTAGCTTATTTATCAATTTGGGCAGTATGTATTCCGAGGTTCTTTTACCGTAGAAGTTCCGAAATCTGGGCATAGTTAGACGCTTATTAGCAATACTTCTTGTAACTATGGTCGTATTATTTGTTTTAGGTATTTGAATTTCCTTTCTGAAGTACTGCTCCACTAAAATACTAAATTCCACTTTTTTATGTATTGGCATGACATCGCAAAACTTAAACAGTCCCAGAGGATCATCTTTATATTTTAGTTTTATTTTGTATGGTACAATCAATTTCAGCAACCTATACTGTAAGTTAAAGATTTGGTCCAAGTACGTCTTGTTTGTCCTTCCATAGCTGCTCAAACCATACGATACAATGCTTTCCACCAAAGCTTTGTACATAGTCAATAACACATCAAAAGGTATTCTATTTTTAATAATATAAAATTTAGCCAAAATCGCACGCAATTTACTACCTACCCTATCAATATGTCTAGCCCAACTGAACCTATTATCTATTACCAGACCAAGGTAGGTCACATCAGTCACCTTCTCCAGGTAGTGACACTCTGCTGTGCAACTGTTGTTGTACAGACAGTCGTGACTGTGAGCTGCGACCTTAACACTAACCTCACTCGGATTACGATTGTGACTTGAGTGGATATGAATGAGTTTTGTCTTTTCAGCGTTCAAGACTAGACCTGCATCGTGCGACCATTTACAGATGGTTGTAAAATCTTTTTGTATATGTTCATTCGCAACGTTTAGGTCACTATTAGCAGCTATCAGACAAGTATCATCTGCAAATTGAAACACAGTGCAGTGCTCAACCACATTTTTGAGGTCATTTACATAGGCTAAGTAGTGCAAAGGACCAAGTACCGATCCCTGAGCTGTGCCTTCTGTGACCCCAACACTATCACTGTGCGCCTTGCCGACTCTTACCTGATAACAGCGGTTGTCGAGGTAGTCTTTACACCATTCAAGAAGAGGGCCACGAACACCACTAATATCTAGTCGCTGGACTAACTGATCGTGTCTCAAAGTATCGAACGCTTTGCTATAATCAATGAAAACTAGTAGTACGTGTTTCTTGTCGTTTAAGCAACTATTTACTGTATCAGTGAAACGAGATAACAAAAGTGTTGTACTTTTTTTAGGTTGAAATCCGAACTGTTGAGAACATAGGACGTTGTTCGCCGCATAGAATTGTTGAATGACCTCACACACGTACTTTTCAACGATTTTATCGAGCACATGCAGTATTGTGATAGGGCGGTACTTAGAGTAGTCCTGAGCATTGCCACCTTTATGAATCGGTCTGACAATACCTCTCTTCAGATCTTTTGGATAGCATCCCGTTTCTATAGTGGTATTTATTAGGCGCGCGATTGCATCACTTATTTTGTCCGACAAATGTACAACATCTGTTGCCCTTATACCGTCAGCACCTGGGGCCTTGTGAGGATTCACCTTGTTGAGTATCTTTATGACATCATTTCTACATGCCTTTCTAAGAAAGATCCATTTGTCGAGTGGGTTGGTAAAGTCAGGTTCATTTAATAGTTTATTGTTACATTTAGGTATAATTGATTTAAAATTGATCTGGAATTGACGGGCAAAATTATCTGCAATTGATTTATCGCTACCAACAGAGCCAAACGCGTTAAGAATTACTTCATCGATTGAATTTGTGATTCGTCCGGCCATATTATTTATGATTTGCCACAGCTTTTTTGTGTCGGTTCTATATTTATTTATTTCTGATTTATAATACTTATTCCTATTATTATGTACTATTTTATTTGTTTTATTTCTTATTTTATTATATTTTAATCTCAATTCTTTGTTACTTGTATCTTTTAACCAATCACAATACAAGCGGTCACGATAATGGCACAGGTTTTTAATGCTTTGGTCCACCCAGGGATAGGAGTTTCGTTTCGACCCGCTTAGCTGTTTTTTATACTGAGCTTGTTTGTAACAAACATTAAAATGTTTTTCTATGTATGAATAAATATGTTCTGGATGGTTCATATTATGGATCGGTTTAAAGTCAATTTTATCTAACATACTATTCAACTTTCTATTATCGTAACGCGTGATATAAATTGGAACACCTGTACAGCAATGTTCGAGTGCAGCGTAAGCGCAGTCACTCGGTGATCGGCCATTCTAGTGCCCAGTGCAGCGGTGAACGCATCTCTCGCACAAAGATGTGATCTATACAATTTTTTGTTACTATAATTTTGTTATTTCGTTTTAACGTTTCTATCCTAGTGTAGTCTGTGTCCGCTCATGACATTCATGTATGCCCTTTCAAACTCAATTTCAGTGCTTGTTGACGGTTTCAGTGTTATATTTATATCCCCCAGTAACACTAGGTCGCCATTAGTGAGATTAGTGAGCATAGTGTCTAGTTCAGAGATAAATAGGTTCTTATTTAATCCCGGCGGTCTATAAACTGCGCACAGTCCCACAGAGTAGGACGAGGAGGTTGTTAATTTACCAATAACGCACTCGTAATGTAATGGTGTTGTGATACTGCGAGTAAATTTGTGTTTATTTTTAATGTAAACAATAATTCCGCCTCCCCTACGATGTTTGCGTAGGTCGGTGTGCATTGTATAACCACTGAGACTATAAAGCGATCGGATATTATCGGATATATTTGCTTCCGTAATAATTAGTACATCAATTGACGAGTTACAATTAGCTATTAGGTGTTCTATTTTACAGAAATTCTTAATCGTGGATCTTATGTTAACATGAACAAATGATAGATTATGCGGATTCGTGGGTACTAGTTTTTCATATGAGCAGTAGTTTACACAATCGTAGAATTCTTTTACGTTATTACTTTCTAGGTCAAATAAATCCATTAACTATATTTAATTTATTAGGTGGGTAGATAAACTTTGATCAACTTACGATCAAATAGAAATAAAGGTCGAGAGGGAAGTTATAAGTAGCCTTACTTACTATTACTATTTAAACGTTGCAACCTTCTTAGTAATAAAAAAAACAATTGGCGGGAAATCATTTGTTTTTTATCACACATCAAAGTTCTACGTATGCAACGAAAATGGAATTAAATCGATAAGATTTTAGAGCGATGATTTGTTATGATTTTAAAAGTTCTCTCTCTCCGCAAGACTGTGCCGCTCATCTTCAAAATACTTTTGGGAGAGGAGCACCTTGTTTGAACACCGTGAAGCGATGGTTTGCTGAATTTGGGAGAGGTCGAGTTTCTTTACATGACGAATTTCGTGAAGGGTGGCCTTCAACTGCCGTCAACGAAAATAATGTGGCTACTGTTAAGCGGTTAATTGAAGAAAACCCGCGGATTACCTATGAGACAATTCGAGGACTATTGGGGATTGGTATGAGTCAAATCCAGAAAATTTTACACGAAGAATTGAAAGTTCGGAAACTTTGTTGTCGTTGGATCCCTCATGAACTGACGGCGGAGCAGAAGCGGGCTCACGTGGAATGATGCTCACAGATGCTTCTGAAGTACGACCACGGACATTCTAATATTGTTTATGACATTGTCCCATACACATATATATATATACATAGCCCCGACCTAGCACCCTGTGATTTCTGTATTTTCCCCAAAATCAAAGATTTGATGAGAGACAGAAAACATGCCTTCAGATCTGTGGTCCTCCTGTTTTAAAAAATGGTTCGATCGCATGAAAACATGTTTAAAATGTAAAGGAAAGTATTTTGAAAAGCAATAAACATAATATTTTGGTTTTAACATGTTGTTTTTTAAGTAACGCAAAACTTATAGTGTGACCTACGTATTCAAAACCTGCATTAGTCCATAAATAAATAAATAAATAAATTTTATTTCACAAAAAACACTTTCACAAAACATATTACACTATTTGAGCAAGTCATTTATAACTAGGTACACTAAACTGCCTCCAAACTAGGTAAAATCCTGTATTTTGGAGGACATCCATTGAGATGTTACATGAGCTTTGCATTTTTTAGAGAACACAATTTTATTTTTGGGACATGTGTGGGGAGAAGCTTAACCTCAAGGTTGTGGGGTCGCCAGCCTTGTCCCCCGCTCCCTATCTTGGAATAAGGGGTGAAAACACTTTTTCGCGATATCTCGGAAACTATGCGTCTTACAAAAAATTTGTGAATGCATAATTTGTAGCAAGTTGTTTTGCCTACAAATACGTCTTTAAAACTTTTTGCCCTAAATTAAAAATTAAAGAAGTTATAAGCAAAAAAGTGAGAAAATTTTTAAGCACTCACACCTAGTAACATTCAAATATTGGATGGAAACAGGCGTTACCTGGCGAAAATCCATGACAAAGCAATGGTAAGTAAGATGTTAAAAACTTTTAAAATATCCTCAGACTCCTTTACTTAATTTGTTTGTGAACAGACAGACACGGTAGTTGTTTGTTGGTTTGTGTGTGGCATTTTGTAATTGCTATGTATTAAAGAGTAATGTTTTATATCATTGAATACCTATTTATCGAATCTCGTTAGCATAACTTGTAGTTTCTACCCACGTTAGTTATTGTGACAAATCCTGCATCGCGCTAGCGATATTTACACATTCGTACTTAAAAGCAAATTTGTTCTGGCTTCGTATTTTGCTGTTCTCTCTGAGACAGTCTTGATAATGCCTCGTTTAGAGGCGAAACAATTGTCGACGTTTTATTGTCTTTTAACTCTGCGAAAATAATGCTATTATATTTTAAAAGTTTTTAACATCTTACTTACCATTGCTTTAGTAACATTCATGCTGTATTATTTATGCTTTCAATTGTCGGCACTTGGTGGACATAATAGTACATTCTGAATAAACTCACTAATGCATTTCACAATTTTCATTATTATTTAAAATCCCGACCGGTTTCGCCCAATATATGGCATCAGGCTATTGACCCCCCCCCCCACACATGTCCATGTAAAAATGCAATATTCGGTCCTTAAATTGTTACATCTCAATGGACTACATGAATTTAAAACGAAATGGAAAAACATCCTTATCCAAAAGACTTATTATTGTGTTAAAGACTATTTGGATCTCAGAACAACGATGTCCTATACAACAATGGTTAATCTGAGGGTGACACTCTTTAGCTATCTATAATGGGTAATCTGAGATTTGGATGATAAATGTATTATGCAGTCATAATATCTCAACACAATAATGAAATGATTTGGTCATAATTATATGAAAATAATGGTACATATATGGCAAATGGTACATATATGGCAAATTTCTTGACTTGACTGGCTTGTACGGGGTATTCAAATTCTGTATACTTAATTATTATTTTGACATGATTCTATTTTAGGTTTAATCCTTTTGACATCTAACATGACCACCAGTCGCGCGCACAATTGATAATATACCTATCGCGCAAGCTCTAGCTTGCTCCCGTGCATTTAGTGTATTTAATAGTTATAGCATAGTAACAGTTATAAACAATCATTAAATGTACTTGTTCGTCTGTAATCTGGTGTACTTATTTCTTAAGTCCTGAAAAGTCATCACATCACGCCACGACCACCATTATACAGGTGTTTCAGAACTCACTTTCTTTATCGATTGCACGTGCTGGACAATAGTAGATTGTTAACCAAGGGATGAAAGCATTAAATAAAGCAATTTAAATTTAAAAAAGGCGGGAAGTACAATACTTGATACGTGATCAATCTCTATTGTTATAATTTTTTTATTTGACTTTAATTTGCTTTCCTCGTATTCGAAATGAAAAGTATAACTCGGGTGAAAACACCCATTTCTGCCTCGAACTATTGGCTATATATAAAATTATTTGGTTAACAATCTACTATTTCCATCGGGGACCTAGATTTGCCAAAAGAAAAATTAGAGTCTACCAGCCAGCAACAGATTTTCATGACCAATGTCCTCTTATAGATGATTTTTCATTTTCTTATTTCAAAGCGTACAAAACAGCCCAGAAATTTCAGAGTACGAAATGGTACTCTGGAATTTTTGGATTGTCTTGGATTTCAAAAATTGCCCTCGCCCTAATAATATGTATTGTTATGCTTCCTAGTTATAGGTACCTATGTAGACACAATCTATGAATCTACCATTGCATTATCATGACTGTGTAAGGAAACGCACCTCATAGAGTGAGTGTGAGCAGAACCGGCAAAGTCACGCGCAGTGCGCTGTCCTCAAGAGTCCGTCCTCGCTGGAGTCGGAGAGTGTGGTGACGTAGCGCTCACTACTCTTCATGGCACACGCAGCGCGCCCGACTCTGAAACAAGAATTATGAAACTTAGGATTTGCATGCCTTGCGTGTCAGTGTCAACGGATTAGTGCTTTAACTGCTGGCTCTGTACTGTCGCCGTAAGACGTTCGCAATTTTCGTGGTTTACGGAAACGGCAGGGGCGTGGAGTGTGCGCGGCGACGGGGCGGCGGCGTGGCGGCGCATTTGTTATTCCATTACCGGCTGACTGTGATAGTGCATGCGTATGAGTTTGTTAGTACATAAACAATCATGGAAAGTTTTGATTACGAAATATTCATAACTTTGTTGAGGAGAGGGAAGTGTTATGGGACAACAAAATAGACATTTATAAAGATAAGCGTAAATCTTTAAAAACTTGGTTTGAAATCTATTATGATTGAGAATTTTGTGGAGCTATCCGATACCGTAGGAGGCGCTAGCATCGGCGTCAAGCCCTTGATGAAGTACCTAGGGATCGTACTTGAAGTTTGGTCCCCAAAGTGACGGGGACTCATGCCCAACCTAAAGGGACTCATCGCCTACTGCAGGAGACTTTACCTAGGGATCGTGCGGAGTATGGCTTTATACAGGGCTCCCGTATGGGCGGATAGATTGGCGGTCAGGGTGAACGCGACTCTGTTAAACAGACCACTGTGAACCTTGGCCGTCAAAACCATACGGGGGTACCGCACGATCTCCGGAGAGGCTGCATGTCTCCTAGCCGGGACGCCTCCATGGGACCTGGAAGCGAGAGCCCTTGCGTCATTGTTTCAATGACACAAGGAGGCGCTGGAGAGGGACCACAGGCCTGCGACTCCAGAAATCGAGGAACAGCGGTCCCAACTCTGCCAGGATCTCATGGAGACTTGGAGGGTGCGACTTGAGCAACCAAAGTGGGGAACCACCGCCATCCGGCTGCGGGGCCTCAGCCCCACAGCACGCAACCAGATTCACTCACCGACGCGGGATAAAACCCAACCCCAACGACGCGGGACTTTCATTCCGACTAAACCCCCGAAGAGGCCACGCAGGTGGCCAAAGTCCGCCGGGCGTCCACTGGGTTACTATACCTTTTATTTTTAATAAATCTGATAATTGTTGGCCCCATCTTTTCGTAGATCTTCATAAAGTGTATGAAATTCACCATATTGCTCCCTCCGCATCAGAATAGGATGTACCCACAACTTCCTTATGAACTTACGCCTGTCATTTTGCCATTTTCTGTACATATAATAAGCCAAGAGCAACTTCTTTTTTTTGTTAAATTAGACATCTCAACACGTGTGATCTGTGTAGCTAGCAATGTATTACTAACAAATGTGTAGTGGTATGGTAAAATGAAGCGGCGACGGCGTGGCAGCGGTGCGGTGGCAGCGCGTACGCGTCACATATACACAGACTTTGGAGATGCCAAGCCACAGTACCATCTTTACTGAGAAATCATTCACTATTAAAGCTATACGACTGTGGAATGCACTCCCAGTGGAAATTAGACGAGCTCAAACCATAAATTCGTTTAGGACTAAGGTAAAGGACCACTATTTGTCATCTTTAGCTCCATAAGTTTATTTTGTTTACTGTATTATGTATAAATATTTTGTTTTTGTTATGAACCTATTTTAACTGCTGTATTACACCATCACCCACAAGTGAACATCATTTCAGTCCATTCAAAGGTTGCCTGGAAGAGATCGCTGTATGCGATAAGGCCGTCCATTGTACATAACAATTTCTGGGATCTATTATTTATTCTTATTTTTGTAATTTTGGTGTACAATAAAGAGTTTTCTATCTATCTATATATCTATACACAGTACAAAGTCGCAGTGGCGGTACAGTGGCGGCGCGGCGGCGGCGTCGTGTACAGGAGCGCCGCCGCCGGTTCCGGCAACACAAATATGTCATAATATGAGATAAATAAATTTTTCAGATATATCAACATTGAGGATTCACAGCGACCTCTACAACAGATTTTGAGGGGATGTAATCCTTCTTCACCCAACTAAACAAGTATACATTATAAACTTAAGACTAACGGCTCTTTTACACGATTATTGAGATATATACATACCTCTTTATTACCCGACGTTTCGGCCCTGTTACAAGAGCCGCGGTCACGGGTGGACTGGCTTTAGCTCATCAAAAGAGGTATATCTCAATAATCGCGTAAAAGACCCATTAGACTTAAGTTTATAATGTGTACAAAACGCGAAAGTTTAAAGGAGTATACTCTGAACACTATTACTTATGGCCACTCGGCTTCACCGTTTATCAGTACTAGATGTTTGATTCTCATGATGCTCTCAAAGCACTCATTAATTACACGTACACAACACGCGATCCAACACGATTTTTATGTGGATGATTTTCTGTCCGGGAGTGATTCTCTTGAATCCACTATAACCTTAGGTAGAGATGTCACTAATGCCTTAAAGTCTGCACAATTAACTCAAAGATAGTGGCAGTCGAATAACGGTGTCCCTTCGTCCAGCATACTCACCATGGAATCCTGATATTTCATGAATGCCAAAAAATTGTGCTGAAATAGTGCTAATTAGTGCCTAAAGGAAAAAAATAGTGCTCTTATACTTAAGAAATTACAACCATAGCTCGGAATCTGTGTACGCTTCAACCATAATTCATACTTAAAAAAATTGTGTCCAAATAGTGCAAAATGGTGCCCAAAAAGAAAAAACGGTGCTCTAATAACTCCGGAGTTATAGACTTCGTTCAGTGAGTATGCTGGGCGTAGGTTCTACGCCCAGCATACTCACTTCACTACGCGAATACCGAACGAGCTATAGGTACAATTTACGGCTTAAAAAATTGTGCTTGAATTTTCATTTTCATTTCATTCATTTTTGTCCAATTTTCGCTTGACTTTTGACCTAGAAAACCGTTAAATTTAATTGTAACTTTTACATAACATTAGATTTAGTACAGTCGAGTTCAAAACTTTCTAATAACTTACATTTTGTATAACAATTTTTAAACCCTCGACGCAAAAACGACGGAAATTTGAGGTGTCTGTGTTTATGTGTGTGTGTCTGTGGCATCGTAGCTCCGGAAAGGATGATCCGATTTGGATTATGTTTTTTTTGTAAGGTGAATTAGTCGGGAGTGTTCTTAGCTATGTGTGATGAAAATCGGTTCAGTCGTTTAAAAGATACGGGGAGATGAGATGGAAATAAAACAACAATTTGCCGATAAATGCATGAAACGCACAAAGCGTTATTTTGTTCTAGAGCGGCGTGCAGGAATTTGTATTTATTGAGCGTAGCGAAGCGGAGCTCAATCTTAGGCGACAAGTGTAAATCGTTTGTGCGTCTACTCCTCCGAAACGGCTCGACCGATTTTGACCAAATTTGGCATGCTGGTCGACATCATACCCAGGAGTGCATATAAAATAGAGCTGACCACGGAGGAATAATCAACGAAAATGTCCTGGACATCGACGATTTAACATTTAGCTAGAAATTCCAAAATTGGCACGCGCGTGCAAGACAGCTGGTGGGTTCGGAAAACGATTTTCTAAATCGGATGCACCATCGAGGAATAATCACGAAAAACCAGATCATTAAATGGTTGCCATGGAAACACGTGCGTCAACAATGAAAATAGTTTTTTTTTTCATTCGATTAATTAATTGAAGTGTTTTTTTGATTCTGATACATATCAAAACATTTGCTACATTTGCAATTATCAGCATGCATTGCATACCTAGTATTATCTCCGAAACTACATGACCAATTATTGTTATACTGTAAAGGCCAATTTAGTAGTATTTCTGTGATATGCTTGTGATCATAAAATAACTTATTTTGATAAGTATTAATATGTTGTTATTTAAATAACTACTCAAAAATGAACATGCTGAAAAATACTTTATTAAAACATAAAAGCATATATATCTACTAAAATATAAAAGAAAGAGATATGGTACTTATAGCCGACTTTTTTGGAGAATTCGTTAAGTTAAATAAAATTTCCAAACATTGTTTTCCATTATAATAGTCTGTTTAGACGCAAATGCAAAAAGCACTATTTTAAGAGGTGTTTTTGACACGCTAAACATATACCTATCGTGGTATCTCGGCACATTTAAACAAGATCAATATAATTTATAGTCTATAGCAGTCCGAGTAATTGTGAAAGAATTTTTTAAATCGGTTCAGTAGATCCGGAGATTACCCATACACATATTATTTTGCATTTGATTACCTACACATTATAATGATACTAGTTAATATAGATTAAGATATTAAATGAAGTGAAGTTAGCTTGAAAAATAATGTCGCTGTTAATACACTAAACTACGGAGTATGTATTAAATTTACGGAATTGACACTAAAAAAATCTTGATACATAGGGCACACTAAAAGTTTTGCACTTCTAGCTAATCAGGAACTATTTGAATTTCGAATGTTATATTTTTTAAACATGGCAACCTTTTTAGTAATAAAAAAAAACAATTGGCGGGAAATCATTTGTCAATTGTTTTTTATCACACATTAAAGTTCTACGTATGCAACGAAAATGGAATTAAGTCGAAAAGATTTTAAGGCGATGATTTTTATGATTTTAAAAGTTCTCTCTCTCCGCAAGACTGTGCCACTCGTCTTCAAAATGCTTATGGGAGAGAAGCACCTTGAGCACCTTGAGGCGATGGTTTGCTGAACTTGAGAGAGGTGGAGTTTCTTTACATGACGAATTTCGTGAAGGGCGGTATTCAACTGCCTTATTTTATTTTCCCAATTTTATTTATTTTATTTATAATTTTATTTATTATTCCCAATCACATAACCGCCCACAATTAGAATTTTTAATATTTTTATCCAAAAACATGTGTGAACGACTGTACCTCATTTAACGTTAGTATGTAGAAGTTTACAATTAAATTTAATGGTTTTCTAGGTCAAAGGTCAAGCGAAAATTGGACTGATATTGGGCACTATTTCAAGCACAATTTTTTAAGCCGTAAATTGTACCTATAGCTCGTTCGGTATACGCGTAGTGAAGTGAGTATGCTGGGCGTAGAACCTACGCCCAGCATACTCACTGAACGAACTTCGGAGTTATTAGAGCACCGTTTTTTCTTTTTGGGCACCATTTGGCACTATTTGGGCACAATTTTTTTAAGTATGAAATATGATTGAAGCGTACACAGATTCCACAAACGGAGGTGAGTATGCTGGGCGAAACCTTCGTCCAGCATACTCATCGAACTATGGTTGTAATTTCTTAAGTATAAGAGCACTATTTTTTTTCCTTTGGGCACTAATTAGCACTATTTCAGCACTATTTTTTGGCATTCATGAAATATCAGGATTCCATGGTGAGTATGCTGGACGAAGGGACACGAATAACGTCCAAATATTACACTTGCTTACAGATACAACTTCCACGATACACACACGATACTCGTCTCCTCAACGAGCATGGAGGCTAAGTTGATCTTACAAAGGTTATGGATTGACAATTGTTCTTGGGATAGTGAAGTACCACCAGATGTTAAGACACTATGGCTGAAGCTTACCGGGTCCTGGCCTCGTCAATACACTTAGCATCCCACGGTGGGTTGTATGCGATAATCCTTCATCTGAAGAGTTATACGTATTTACAGATTCATCCGAAAGGTGCTACGGTGCGTGCATTTACGTTCGAGCTGTGGCCGAGCATGGCTCTATTCACACAAGCCTGCTTACATCAAAGAGCAAGCTAGCGCCGATCAAAGAAAGCTACTACGATCCAGAGGTTAGAGCTTTGTATAGCTTTACTCGGTACTAGACTATGCACTTGAATCCCTAACTATAAGGCCATCAAATTGTATCTTCTGGTGCGATTCAATGATTGTGCTGCGTTGGCTGTCAACGCTCCCTGCTCCTCTTAAGCCCTTTGTCAGGCATCTAGTATCAGAGAGGAAGGGTTTAGTGACAATATATGGCGCTATGTGCCCTTCAAAGATAACCCAGCTGACCTAATTTCGCGTGGTCTAGGCGCTGACCTCATAGTTCAATCTTCCTTGTGGTGGTCCGGGCCTTCCTATTTGCCTCTCGACACATCTCAATGGCTAATACTGACAATAATGCTCAAATACCAAAACTATTGAAATCACACACCCCGCTTGCCACTCTAGTCGGGCAATATTAGTGCGGTGCGGTGCGAGGCGGGGCGAGGGCGGGAGGTGAGGGCCGCACGGCAGCTGCGCGCACGCTCACCGCCTCGACTACTCAACCCAAGCGGAGGAATGTGTTTACTAAATACAAACACACACGCGGGTGGAGGTGGAGCCCGGCGCGACTCAGCCGTGTGACATGCCGCTGCTCCAGTATGAATCACAGCCACTGTACAAGTATGATCTACCTGTAACATCTCCCTTAGGTGAAATCCTTAACTTATTAGTTGAATTTATATTAGGATATTATGGACATTTTCGTGTACCTACTTAAAATTTAAAATACTTAAGTATGATGAATAACGTAGGTACTTACTTAGGAATTTATTTGGATAAGGATTAATATTAAGAGTAATAACAACTGTTTTTGCTAAACATAAAATTCGCGCTAAAGTGAACCCCAAACAATAAAGAACTGTCAAACAATACATGACGTGTAAGTCAAGTATAGTGATTCAACGTTTGCAAGAAAGAACGCTCCAGCACGAGAAAATAACAAAGGTACAACATTCTTCAACGCATCAGGTCCGCTCTATTTGTCATATTTCCCAAAGCTGAATGGTGTATCAACCATATTTTGGTCCTTCGAGCCAGACTAGAATTAGAGAACAGATATAAGATTAAACAAAAGATTATTTTTTAAATTGAGTTCGCCGAATTGACGCCGCCCGCCTATTAATTAGCAATATTTGAAACTTTACGGCCCAATATTTAGAATGTTTTCTGATAATATGTACCAGTCTACATACCCGTAACCACGCGAGTAGAGCATAAACTGGTAAGTCCATTTATAATGCACCTAAGTATAACTAACCACCTATTATTAATTAGGTTAACATCGACCACGTTGAGTTGAATTTTTATAATATCATTAAAAGTGTAACAACAATGCACTTTCTGTCCATATTTTATGGAAGTATAAAATGATGGCGTGTATCGTGTTTAATATGGAAGTACCTAAGTAGTGTGGTATGTGACATGTTCATATAAAGTAATGAGCGGCGCCGGCGACATTCCGTCACTCTCCTCGCTGACTCGTGTCGTGTCGACGTGGAATTAGGTGAGAGGTCAAGTGTGGGTCGCGTCTCGCCTTGGCGATATTAGATATTACGTACAGTATGAGCCCAAACGAGAGCCCCGCGCCGCCACTCGCCAAGCCCACACTGAGGCTACATTAAAGTATAAACTCTCACTCTTATCAGGGGGTATATTTACGGGCGAAGATTCATGGTGCGAAGACATTGTTGTTAGGATGTGATCAGCCAGCCGCACACTGAGAAACTTAGTATGGATAGTATACAGTTGGCAATGTCATCATTACATTAATGAAGAGGGTGAAGAGAACCCCTTCTCTATTAAAATGGGTCCTAAAATGGAGCCCTGGGGTATCCCAGTAGGCCGGAAGCCATGCACTGCTACACTTTGAGTTCTATTGTGAACGTAATTCATGAACTATCGCAGTACTAGGTGTCCACGGAAGCCGTTTTATGCGATTTTATCCTACTCGTAGAAGCAGTTGTGATCCACCTTGGCAAAAGCTGTTTCATTATCATTTTATTATTATAGTTAGATTATTTCCCTTTTGAATGGACTCGAATATCTGCATATCCAACTACTTATGTGTTTACATGAAGGTACTTAATATAATTACGACTGAAGTGGTCGTGACTTTATAAGCGTGAATAGAGAAGCGAGCCTAGATAACCGATTAACCTCAGAACCTTGCACCCAAGTTGCTAGCGGCGTGGTAAGTATCGCATTTTCCAGGGACGATAATGTGACGCATATCTCAACCTTATTCCAAATTTGTGACGCCTTGGATTTGTAGATATTGGATGTTAAAACGGGGCGATTTTACACCTTGCGCCCAGCAGTTTTCTTTTTACTCATAAATCACTGCATTTCTATTTCTTTTTAGGTTGTCACATTTCGTTACGATGTCGTCACTAATGCTACATTCAAGGTTGAATCTCTTATGACCACCCATTCTCAAAATATAAGATGGGATCATAATTCTGAACGTTACGCCCACTTGTATTTAGACGACGGAAGCTCCTACGAGTTTGAAACTTGCATTAAACATTAGTGACGGTAACGAAACGCTATCGTGACGATCATTTTAGCTTCATACAAGTTATCCTGAAGAGTTCTACAAACCCAAGGCGTCACAAATTTGGAATAAGGTTGAGATATGCGTCACATTTTCGTCACTGGAAGATGCGATACTTACCACACCGCTAGCAACTTGGGCGCAAGGTTCTGAGGTTAATGATAACCGGGCACTTTTATGTTTAAAACAATGGGGTAGGATGTTGATTTTTTTATATAATTGCACTAATCGCTAAATAGAAGACTTTATAAACGTCGACATATGTTTCACCTACTCACGAGGCATTCTCAAGACTGTTATGTTTGCCAGAGGTAGATACTCGTACTTACGTCACGCCTGTGTCATCTGACAATAATGATATCACACAGACTATTGCCAGTTGAAGAAATTAGTTCTAATGCTTTTCCGCAATATGGCGAGGTTCTTTTAAACCTGGTCGGGGTACACCCACTTTTCTTACACGAACCTACCACAACTTTTTTGTTTATTATTAAGTTACGTCTTACGTGTTGTTGTTCTAAATACGAACATAGGTAAAGATGAGGTAGGTATAGTTCGCAAGGCCTAAGCTGAGCTTTGCATTTGTGTGAGTGATCACGAAAAGTAAAGTAAAAAAGCTTTGTGTAGCTGTGTGTACAACACATGTGTGTGTAAAAGAGGTCCCGTACACTGCACTCACTGAAATGCAAAGCTCCGCTTACGCCTTGCGAACTATACCTCGTTACTTAGATCTCTAAGAACGAACCTTCTAGACTTGGAAATTGTGCACTTTCCTCTGAGAGTTCTAACAGTCTACTCCTGAGTTTCTGAAATCGTGAGTATTAAGATTGGTAGATCTAGGAGGCCTTTATTCATACCTACTTACGTACGATGTGTGAATTTAAAAACATTCAGATAACCTAGATAGGTACATTATGTGTACCTACAGTGTATGTAAAGCCAAACCAGCCGGAATCAGTCAGACTGATGTCGATTTGTCGCTTTACCAACTTGCATCGAAGTTGTTAATAATATTAGTTTAAATATTAAAATATTTGTGTCGTATCAACATCGATCCTTAAAAACTATGTTCCATTATAATAAACCTACACAATATTGACAAGTAAGAGTAAAGAGTTGTAATAATTATTGATAATTCATACCTACATAAGTTATAAACTTAGAGCCCATTCAGCAAGCCTCAGTTCTCAGGCCTCGGGCACGGCCAGCGCTGACTCGATCGACATAAGTATAAATAAGTATAAATAAGTAGGTATTAATCAATGACGTCGAAGAATAAAACTTTCGAAATATAAAGTTGGTCCCGTGAGCGACATGTTCTGTGGATACCATTGCCCATTGCTGAATTATTTAGTGTTGACTTTAGTCAACAAGATCATCACTCGAACAAGGTCATGCTCTTAGGGCTGATAGATCCTGTCAAATTTCCACCTATCCAAATGTAAGATCCGATCGTCCGTCATTGTAATCGGTATGTAAGTAACTAATTATGTACCCATCAAAAAAGTGCCTGCCTCGTGCGGAAGTGCCTACTTTACCAGTTTAACTAGTTCAACAATTCTCTCGATCGTTCTGTGGTGTTTACTTTTGTTTTGGACCCTTTTGTATTCTCAAAAGGTTGAGTTGATTTAAATAGATTGCCAAATTCAGGGGTCGGCACATTCTATATAGTAATTTTTGTAAGCAGGTCAACTACCAAGCATTTTTGAACCCTTTCGTTAAAAATTGGAATCATAATTTATAGTTAAGCAAACTGTTTCTATGTCCGTAACATAAGTAGAATGAGCATGCTAAAGATTAGGCTTATGATTTGAGATGTTGCATTTACGCTCACCTTTATATTAAGATGCAAATCCCACTATAACTAGGATAGTATGTGCACCACTGTTGACACGGGACTTGTTTTTAGAAAGCACTGGGTCCGAACAAACGAGCGGCACACATACAGACACAGTCGACGGCACGAACACACGGAACCGGCCTCGCTCACGAGGTGAACCGGCTTCACTTCACAACAACACACTGCACACACCACCAACGGTACCTACATTGATGTTTATCACAACACATCCAGAGGTTTGCTTCGAGCTTCACCAGTGAAGGCTCAGGGCCACTATATTGCACTCGCGGTGTCCCCTACGTAACGCGATCGAAAGAAGAGGTGTGCGGGGAACAGAATTCACAGTGTGACACAAACTAAACGATGCGCCGTCAACGAGTGACTGGCCAGAGCCAGACTGCGTCGAGAGACCGGTCGGGGGCTGACGACAAAGGGCGAAGGCGCGGGGCGAGGTGTGGGCCTGCCGAGTGCCGCGCGGTACAGCCGGCACGGCAGGCGGCAGGAGGGGCGCGCGCTCTCTCCAGCACGCACGCGGCCTGGCGCTTGTCCTACATTACAATAGTTAGTCGCTTTTTGGACGCTCTAGTGACGCGACTCGCGCGTTGGCACTTGGTGTATGGATGACTGGCTTCTTGTTAACTTTTGTGAAAGGCAAATTAATGGCATGCATCGGTAAGGCAGTGGTTGTACCTTGTCTCAGTTCGTGTGGGTGCTTTACTTATTGTGATAACTTGTTCGTTACACTCTACCTACATCATATTATGTACCCTATCTCGTAAATCTTTAACGTCTAACGTACCTACGTAACGTACAACCCTATATACTAATTAATTAAAAATCAAGACAACTAGGTAGGTTTGCCATTAAATAGGTCACTTCAACTCTTGATCACGTATTCTATAATGTCATTGGTTGAGTACTTTGTCGATTGACTAACGACGCTGCCATACTAGAGCTAGACTCAGGCCAGGCACCTTTTTTTTTTTGAAAGCCGCACCTACATCCATTGCCGAGCGCCTCCGGTAGACACTGAAAGAATTCCCAGTCGCAGCCCGCATCTTTGGGGCTAGGTTTTATCCCGCGTTGATGAGTAAAGATGTGCGTGGGGTGAAGCCCCACAGCCCGCGGCCCTTCTAGCCTGCTTCTGTAAGGACGGTGGGTTGCTATTCCATCGTCCTCATGGTCGTCGATGGTCGATGGAACTCAGCGGGGAGGGTACGCTCCCTCACCCTACCGGCCGCCTCCTTTGCGAGCATAACCTAACCTGCTCGCAGAAGGAAACGGCCGCGTTCCACTGGCTCCCGCTAGAGACCATGGCTCGTAGCATGGTCTCCAGCGAGAGGGTATCTACGCCCAGACCCACAACGAGGTCCCGGCGCTGACTCGCCCGCGCTGAGCATTCCACCAACGTGTGGAATGCCGTGTCTTCGCCGGAAGCCTCGCAGTGAAACAATGACGCAAGGACTCTTGCTTCCAGGTCCCATGGAAGGGTTGCGACTAGAAGACATGCGGCCTCTAGGGATCGTGCGGTACCCTCTTATTGTCCTGACGGCCAAGGTCCTCAACGATCTGTGCAAAATAGCAGCGTTGTTAGCCGTCAGTCTCGCCGCCCATACGGGAACCCCGTGTACGGCCATACTCCGCACGACCCCCGGGTACAGTTTCCTGCAGGAAGCTTTGGGTCCCTTTAAGTTGGTCCCGTCACTTTGGAGGCCAGGCACCTGGCACACACAGGGGAGAAATATATTCGCGCGTTATCATTACGGCTCATTCAAATTTGCTTATTAATTGAAATCGACCCCAATGTCCAAGGCCTTTGTAAGTGCTGACCTAACGTTGATAACAAGAATTTATAAAAAAGTGTTTAGTCTTTCTACAGATCGGAATCTTAGGAGTCAACCTACCTAGATATTTATAATCGTTAACGAAAGAGCTGTTTGATAACGTACAAGAGTACGCATTAACAAGCCTCATCGTCTAGTAATAAAAGCAGACGGAATTTAATTGAAATTCCACAAGAGCCAAGAGCACTTCGGTCGTTATTGAAGGCAGCCACCGACCGCATTACGCCGAGTGACGACTCGGTGACTCGGGACAGTGTGAGTAGTAGGTACACTGTCCCACGTAGGCACAAACCGTTCTACTGGTGCAGATGTATGTGCTGAACTAGCGCGGGCTTCTGCTATGTGAAGGTAGCAACAGGATTACTACACTGAACTTATATCAAATACATAATAATGTGTACCTAGGTGAAATACCTACAATAGGTAGCGTGGTGAGGCTGCCCATTGGACCGCGCTCAAGCTGACATCTAGTAAACACCTCGTCGCAAGTTCGTCCCCGTTCGACCCACGACTTGGTTCATTCATGCATTGTACTCGTACAGTAGAATAAGTACCTACATAGATGTATGAGAGTCTCATCTTGAGAGCAGTTAAAACTAAAGTCATAGGTAAGTGGAGGTACGTACCTATAGTAGCTAAGTAACGGTGCGTGGTGTAAATAATCTGCTCGTAGGGATGTCAAGATAGATAGGACAATGAACCAAAAGTGTGGTCGGCTCGTGTAGAGGAGTAGAGTATCGGCCGATGACCAGCTCGTTGTTTACTCTGGTGTTGGTAGGTACCTATTCACTTCTAGTAGCGCCGGTTCTATACCGATTATATCGTTGATATCAATATATTTATATAAAATGTACTTTATGTCGCAGTTGTAGCAAAAAATAAGTAAAACGACGAAGCTCCTAAAAACTTTCTTGAAAATTAAGGAGGTGATGATTTCAACTCTCAAACTAATCTGGTTACATTCATGATACTGCAACACTATAATACCCTACATACAAACAACTGCAACGACAATAAGGACGCAATAATATTCAAGCAAGCGCCGAAAGGTGAGCATCTTTTAGATTTGAAAAATAGCACACGCGCTTCCAACCGAAAATGTACCTAAACGCCACGCGTAAATGTCTTTTGTTCCGCACCGCGACACAGTACAGCTCCTCTCAGGTAGTGAGCCGTCGCTGATATTAGTATTATTACTAATTTCTATTCCGATAATCTTAGTTCCCTCAAGAATCAAAGAATCAAAGAATCAAAGAATCAATTTCATTTATTCAGTTTAGGCACATAAAGAGGACATATGAATGTCAAAATTTTACAATTTTGTCAAGTAATATTATAAAAATACTAAATTAAGTAAGTACATAAATAACCATTAGAATTCTTTCGCTGGTTCGGTAATTTGGTTCTCCTGAGAAGAGACCAGCAAGAAACTCAGGTAGATTATCCATTTTCTTTTTTAATATTGTTTTGTTTACATTGTTACAATTAGTTTCTATTGTATTATACGAGTGGCCAACAACAGAAGATTAGGGTGACCATGCATTTTTATCATTAAGATATTCGTCTACATTATAGTAGCCTTTCATCATCAAACATTTTTTAACTACTTTTTTTTGCCTACAAACGAATTACCAACTTTATGAAGTCTAATTTTTGTCATTGCCAGTTTATTTTTATTTCTTGTATTAAAACTATGGTTATCGAAATTTTTTTTGAAGAGATCTATGTTCTTCCGTACATATAAGATGTTGTCGTAAACATATTGAGAAGCAACTGTTAAAATATTAATTTCTTTAAATAGTTCTTTCAGCGAGTCACGGGGTCCGAGTCTATAGATTGCTCGTATAGCTCGTTTCTGTAATATGAATATTGTCTCAATATCGGCGGCTGAGCCCCACAGCAGCAGACCATATGACATAATGCTATGAAAGTAGCTAAAATAAACTAATCGTGCCGTTTTTTCGTCAGTCAGTGACCTTATCTTTCTAACCGCATAGGCAGCTGAGCTAAGTCTTCCTGTCAAGGCTGTGATATGAGGACCCCATTGTAGTTTACTATCTAAAGTTATCCCAAGAAAAACTGTGGCATTGACTATTTGAACTAAATCATTATTCATAGTAATATGAGTATCCACCTGTCTAACATTGGGCATAGTAAATTTTACACATTTTCTTTTCTTCGCATTGAGCAGCAAGTTGTTACTTGTGAACCAATGCAATATTTTCGATTATTTTTTATTGATATATTATTATAATTTACATCGTCAAGTGCTACTTTTTGTCTATCACTTTTAAAAATTAATGATGTATCATCAGCAAATAATACTATCTCACAAAGATTTTTAGTGAAATAAGGAAGATCGTTTACGTATACTAAGAATAAAAGGGGTCCTAATATCGAGCCCTGGGGTACTCCCATGACTAATGAGGCGCCAGAAGAGTCGGTGCCATTAATGTTTACTTTTTGTACTCTACCAGTGAGGTAAGACTCGAGTAAGCCAAGTGAGCTGTTCGAAACACCATAATAACCTAATTTTAGTAGCAAAGTCTCCTCGAGGAACGGACTGCGGGCCTACCCAGTGCAAATTGTCATAAAACTTTGAATAAAAAGCATCTTATTTAATCAACGATGTATATTTTTGAATTATTCCTGGTACTAGTATTGTTAAAAAATTGGTTTATTAGCAGGAAAAAAAATGCTGTAAAAATGTTTATCTAATGCTAATAAATTCAGGGGAGATAAGTTGTTTGCTGTGATCCCTTTAAAAATGCAAGGAACATTCTCAGACAATTTGTAAAATGCCTTAGTATAGAACTTGACTGCATCCCGAGCACACGGTTAGTTACTGTAAAGTTATCTGTAAGTAAACAAACAGTAAATTCTTAGATCGCGGCCCATTATCGTTCAATTATCGCGATAGCGCTGGCCTGTAGGTACCTACTTATCAGTATCAGGCATTCACTGAGCTCGGGCTGATCCCCGACGTCCCCTCACTCCGTGCCTGGTCTGTACACACTCGATATTGTGCCCTCGTTTCGGCTGAGATAAGCATTAATAAGCAAGTATTTGTACAAACACGTGGTAGGTGATGTTACCGTTGCAGAGAGACGCGATGTGACGTGACTGACGGTGGTCGGTCGGTGTGTCTGTACTCTGTAGGCTGATGCCGCTGTCGTATTGGACGCAGGTGACATACCTATATTATGTATTATTATATTACTCGTATTACGGGTGATATTGTCACGCCAACTGAAATCCAAGCCTTGTTTGTGGAGAGCGCACTCTCAGCCCAAGTACAGGCAACGAGACAACGTGGTTCACATTAATTTCACTCACTTTCTGCAGGAGTGTACTAAACTGTAGGTATCTACTTATTAATACAAGTTGGCTTAGTAAGAAACACTCTTAATAAAAAAAAACTAAATAAAAAAAAAACATTTTTGTTGGCACATAGAAGATTACATCGCTTTATCACGAGTCTCTGAAGGAATATTCAATGATACCTATTTAACTTATTGGATGATATAATTCAGTCCAAAGCATACATATAGGCGATGCATTCATTACACGTACCCACGCATCGACTACATCCGTAGGGCGCGTCACACTCACTGTGTCGGACTCGGACGGAGTGTTTCAGCCGCACCCTCCTTCTCCTACCAGTGTCAATGAGAGACGGTTATGTGACGATGACGACCTACCTACAGCAGATACTATCCAATTCATTAAGTATGTGTAAGTAGGTACCTATATTACCTAAGTGACTGGTAATAAGACGCGGGCGCATCACGCGCGTGTCGCTTTCTGGGTAGAGTTTACCCGCGCGGTGCCCAGAAACACCTGGCAACATTATTTTCTTCTATATGTTTCTCGGTATGACAGGTAACCTTGATCCCTCGTTTACTGCGCTGAGTGAGAGACTGATAACGGCTCTACAGATAGTAACTGCAAGTGAGAGAACAACTTCACTATCGTTTCTATTTCGTCTATGTAAGTACGAAACAACTCTTTTCACCGCTTCATCATGAACTATCATCAGCAGAGTACTAGTAACTGTTAGTACATAATGTAAATGAAGTATATAGTTTATCTAGTACTCATATCACAAGCTCCGCTTAGTTTAAGACTAGAATATGGCAATGTGTGAATTGTCCTAACATATTTATTTATTACGTAAGTGACGTACACCTCATTCCAACCTCGTTGTGCTTGGGCTAGAGCCCACTGCCCATACCATAGCCATAACTGACTATAATAGTATTCTTATATTATATCAGCGCCATTACTAAACTTTGTTTCTATATTGGTCTAACACTTAACTAGAGTGTACGATCACATCGAAAATATCTGTTAACAAGTACTAAGACGCTTTGCTAGTTTGCGATCTCCTTGTCGCCGTTGTACGGTCACTCAAAGACTACCACTGAAAGATACGAGTATGATACCTACTCGGAGAACACGAATACAACGCGGGGCGATGCGGGCGCCGCGTATGTCACTGTGTCATACGCGGGGCGATGTGGGTGTCATAATATTCGGAATTGGGTTATCTACTAAGTTCCGTGTAACTGTATAAGTATTTCGATTTAAGATATCTGTGTAGGTATTTACATTTACCTGTTTATTTATTATCTACTGTCGTACGATAGATGTGACTCAAGTTTATAGTAAAATGACAACGAGTCCGTTATATTCATATCCCGACTTGAATGAACAAGTAAGAAGTTTTAATGTCCATGTTAGATATAGGTACATGTTTATGTAACAACACAACAAGTCGGAGTACGAGTAATAGTGAAAACTTGACTATTAACATGGTATGATATTTATAGGTGTAAATAATACTTGTGTAATTGAAAGGGCCGGTGGTCCGGGACCCCGACATGGGCCTCCCTCCCTGCACTACAACAGGCTACTATAATACTGCTACGGTCAATTAGATACTTTAGCGCAATACAAAAATCAAAGTGATACCATTGCATCATTTCCTGTACAAAGGTCTGTCTGTAACTCTGTAAGCGTGTCTACTACACTCGCCTTTCGTATTTACACATTATATGACTGAACACACCAACTGAATGGAGGCGGCAGCAGGCCGGTGTTGACACGAGTTATCTTACCAATAACATGTAATAAACATATATACCACTCCACCAGGTAGGTCCTCGCATATATATAGTAAACACAGAGACACAGATTACATAAGTAAAGCGAAGTGAGGTGGATGCCAGAGTTGCCCTCGCGTGTTGGTGTGGATGTACAGTACATACTAGGTTTTGACCACGGCATTGTCCGCACAAAAGATTTGAAGCTGGTACGAGTCTTATTTTTAGATATTTTTGTCCGGTAAATTGCAAAAAATATTGCAACAATATTGAGAAAAGGTACTTAAAGCAACCCAGTGCTTTAAGAATGAATATATTGATTGTGTTAGGAAACGTCTGAGTGAGTTAACCAGTCTGTTAGGACTGGAGGAATGTGTACACTGTGACTTAGCAGCTGCATCTATCGATATTTACACTTATCGCGTTTCGTGTGTTCGTGCGGTGCGGGCGTGATGCGGTGCGGCGGCGGCGGCGCCGGTCATTCACTCCGCGTGTTCGACACACGAGGCAAGGAGGAATAAGCGCACGCGCACTATTAAACTAAATTCGGATGTATAATTCTTTTAACACCATCGCATAAGAAGTTTTTAACTCGTTGGTCACACTCAGGTGAAACTCCTTGATATTCAATTCGCTCGATAGCTAGCTATAGTATATTGTAATGATACCTGTATTAAATAAATATTATATTAATAGAAAATACAATAACTAATTACTTAACCGTTATTTTCATCTCTATTCTTTTTTCTTCCTACTACTGAAACACGGACGAGACTAAAAGCTCGACAAAAGTAGAGCTGGATTGCAAGTATTCTGTTGTAAGGAACGAAAACGGTTACGATTACTCGTCGAGAAATACGATGCGACTATATGAGTAAGTAGTACCTACCTACATAGTAGATAAACAATACTCTGCTACGTTTGCTAATGACGATCACGTACTCTGCGTGTAGTAAATAAGTTTCAATCCAATCACGTGGCGATAAACATCTAAGAACATTGACTAATGTGATTAAATCTAATCCATCCATATCATACACAATGTTTTTTGCTTGTGACACTTTCTCTTCCAACCATGTGTCGCAATATAGGTAAGTATCTACCTACTGCATGTAAACTAGCTGGTCCAAAGCACGAGTGGGTCGGCCGTACCTGTTAATAAAAAAAGAAAAACGTTGTGAGTATTATACCATGAATGTAGTTACTGATTATTGAAAAAGAGTGACTTGGAGTTATTATTGCCAGGTTCTTTTCTATTTGGCTCCACCCGTTGCTTTGCGAATCTGGCTTTAAATGTAAATTCTTATGTGCTGACGTTAATAAGTGTTATTATATAACCTATATTAATAAACATTTTTGAGTTGAGTTGAGTTGAGTTAAATATATTTCATTACGCATGCACAATAAGTCACATTCTGTATAAGGAGCTTGCGATATATTATGGCATCTTAAATCGCACAGTTGTCATATTACGATACTGTGCTATGAAAATATATACGAGTATTATTATTAACTTCTCCGTGTGTGATGGTTCATACAAATTGTATAGTGAATATTTCATATTAAGATGAAATATTATGGTATCTTCGTCGTTTGTGACGCCCTTACCTTCGTACATAATATATTACTAGTCACGCAGCACGCTATAGCAACTGTGACTGACTGTGAGACACAGAGCCAAGGATTCTGCACTTGTTCGTTAACAAGAGATAGAGCTCAGATACAATATAGTTTTCAAAGATGGGAATGATACTCACACTTAACTTCTATAACAATAGGAGTCGACTGTCTTGTTATGTAAGTCGTAAGTATATGAGAATCTGTGCGCTTCAAGCTGTAATTCTCATATTTGAAATCTCAATGAAAGCGAATTTTGACAACGCTAAAAAATAGTCATGAAATAGTCATCAATAGTCGTACATGTAAAAAAAATAGTCATATTATAGTTTAGGCGTTATAGCTATAAGTTAGTGAGGATTATGGCTTGAACGTCAAGCTGTAATCCTCTTCTCTGGTGCTAGCAAACGGTAAAGCCTATCGAATTAGTTTAGGTTCCAAAAAATAGTCGCAACGACATGCCAAATCTCAGAAATAGTCCTTAAAAGGTTCCAGAGATATAAAGGTAACCTGATGAGGATTATGGCTTGAACATTGGAAAACTTCAAATTTCTCCGGAATGCCTGCGATTTTCGGTTTAAAGTTGAGACTAAAAATTAGTCGTCAAATAGTCGTATGAAGCTACAATAAATTTGAACTGATTTAATTTGAAAATAAAAAGTTTTCGTTTGGCCTACATTTGTATGGAGTACAGTCGTGTACAAAATTGGTAACTTCATATGATATTATTATGAAACATTCCGCTTAATATATAATATTACTTCCAATTAGACGTTTTCCATGCCAGCTGTTATAATTAAACAAAAAATACAAACATTTATAATTTGTATCCTTATTTATTACAATCAAAAGCTTGCAAATACGTAAATAACTTGTATAAAGTTCAGTATGTTTATGTCACTGCAATTAGTTTTGATCACAATTATCACAGTTAGTTATCAATGTGTGTTGGTGTTGGATTAGTTCATTCAGGTTATGTTTCTAGAAAATTTCAATAGATGGCGCTGATAGGTTGAGTGCATTTTCTAAAATCACAAATTCCATAAACGAATCCGACACCATCAATATCAACAACTTTTAATTACTTATATCGAATAAAAGTATAATACTAATTAAATTAAGTACCTATTAAAGTGTAAACGATCATTATATCTTGTCAATGTCTTAAAAACTTACTTCTACAAAAAATCATAATAATCACAGCTGTTTCATTGATATAATCACAGCAATGTCATATATGTATAAAAATTAGCACTTACTAGATATACACAAGTAACAATTATTAGTAATAAATACAATATTGTCAGTGTCAGAAACCCTTGTGGACTAGTACTGTCATATTCTATACAGATTATACGCAGACAATAATATCATATGAAGTTACCAATTTTGTACACGACTGTACTCCATACAAATGTAGGCCAAACGAAAACTTTTTATTTTCAAATTAAATCAGCTCAAATTTATTGTAGCTTCATACGACTATTTCACGACTATTTTTTGGCTTAAACTTTAAATCGAAAATCGCAGTCGTTCTACGTAGTACATTATACCTCAATGGGCGTTCCGGAGAAATTTGAAGTTTTCAAATGTTCAAGCCATAATTCTCATCAGGTTACCTTTATGTCTCTGGAACCTTTTAAGGACTATTTCTGAGATTTGGCATGTCGTTACGACTATTTCATGACAATTTTGGGAACCTAAACCAATTCGATAGCCTTTACCGTTTGCTTGCACCAGAGATGAGGATACAGCTTGAAGCACACGAGAACCTCTTTATTTCTCAAACTTGCAATGAGTGTGCTTAAACTTAATATTTTAAGGTAGGGATATTGTCTGTCACTAAAATTAATGAAGCGCATTTAAGTAAGTACGAGTACCTACCTAATTTATTCATACAGTACCCGCACCGAGCGATGTTCATGTCCAACGAAGAGCGTATATCATGAGGGTGACGACGGGCATTTGTACAACCAAAAAGAAAATAAACTACCTACAAAACATCTCGCGTTGGAATGTTGACACTCCACTCCACTCCACTCCACTCCACTCCACTCCACTCCACTCCACTCCACTCCACTCCACTCCACTCCACTCCACTCCACTCCACTCCACTCCACTCCACTCCACTCCACTCCACTCCACTCCACTCCACTCCACTCCACTCCACTCCACTCCACTCCACTCCACTCCACTCCACTCCACTCCACTCCACTCCACTCCACTCCACTCCACTCCACTCCACTCCACTCCACTCCACTCCACGGCGAAACTAGGGACATATCACTCCGTACTTTATGTTATTACTGTTAATAGTCATTACCATTACTACAGATTTACACAGCTATAAGTACGGAGGTATTGTAGTCGTACGCATGAGGCGTGTGCCGCGTGCCGCATCGTGTCGTGATGCGTGCCGGACGGCAACTCATTGACATCGCGCACTCGCATCTCTCTCAATTGTCGGTAATTATCTCATCGGCTGCTTCTCATTAAGGACGATTACATTACGTTAGTCGGTGGTGATTGGTGATGGTGGTACGAAACAAGTATTTTGTTGATTACCTACTTACTGAACTGTAGCAATACTGTGTCGGAACTGAGACATCACTGTTGCTTCACTGATATGTAGGAATCGCCCTAACAAAATCAGTATCAAGCGAGAATATTTAGTGCGTATGGATTCAGAAAAACATTTCATTTAACTATAGAGGGTCTACAAATAGTGGTGTTGAGAAGGAATTAATTGTTATTCCTAATGTCATTGTTAGAGGTGAGGCGCCGGTGCCGAGCGCAGCGCACGATGCGACGTGTGAAGCATAAACACGCAGCGGCGGTGGTGCGGGCACTCGAGTGGGCACGGACGCGCAGGACGACGATATAAATAGAGCAGTTCATCGCCTCCACGAGCATTGACTTCCTGAAGACAGCACTTTGATGTCACCAGTCACTGGAAATACTCACTCGAATCGAATCGGATATGAGGAACAGGACACGCTCCGATGGATGCAGTGCAGCGCACACGTTAAAATAAACGATGCAACACCAACTCGCCGAAATATCGTCCAGTTTTGTTATTTGTAATAGCGACTTATTTGTATGTAGTACCTTTAGATGTGTGAGTGAAAACTTATGGAGAAGTATATCACGAAATTTATTCATACTTTAAGCTAAGTATCTGTGACTTCTTAGAAGTTCAACATGACCTGTCCATTTCAGTGCGTTAAAAATATAAAGGTCAACTAATGAAATGAACACACTCACAGTCACGTCTTGGTCTTTCTCCCCGAGGACAACGAGAGCTTCGTATAATATCACATTTGGCAAGTCATTGTGTTGTCTCTGCACACGGCCCACGGGCCGTCCACGTACGAATCTATTGTAATTTACGCTCTTAATGTGAACACCATCGGCTATCCATCATCCCAATCCTCATATTAGGTAAGATGTACGGGTTTGCTCGTACAACAAGTTTTGGTGTTAAAGATTAAGCTGCAACTTTGCCCGCGTATGTAATTCGCATGACAATCTAATATTATAATGATAAAGGCTTGTCATAAAATGTACAATATTTTGTGTAAGACTTTTATTGGACTTTTTAAATAGGTCGTAGGTCGTAAACATTCAGTCAAACATTATTGTATGGTATTATAGATAACACATGTGTCACGTAACTCACGTAACGTACCGTACAGGTGCGATCGGCATCATCGGCGGCGGCGCGGCGCGGCGCGGACGGCGGCGGCGTGGGGCGCGGCCGGTACGAGTAGGTACGGTCAGCGTCCCGGGCCAGGCAGTTACCACCAGGCAGTTACCACCAGGCAGAAACCATATTGCGACACGATAATAATACTCGTAGTTATGATCGTGACGTCACTGATGTATAATCTTATAACGCATTTGACATAAACCCTATCGTGTACACTGATACCGTAAAGAATTTGGGTGTAGTTATGGACTGCAATCTATCCTGGAAGACTCATGTTGACGAGGTAAGTAAGAAGGTGCATTTCACTTTTCACACGCTTAAATGCCTCCAGAACTTTTTGCCCCTGAATATCAAAGTCTCACTTGCTCAGACGCTAATTCAGCCTATCTTGGACTACGCGGATGCCTGCTATTTGGATGCTACTGAGGAGCTGTTGGACAAACTCGAGCGCTTGCAAAATCTCTGTATCCGTTTTGTTTTCAATCTTCGTAAATATGACCACGTCTCACACTTTCGCAAGGAACTCGAGTGGCTCCCAATCCGCCGTCGTAGAGAAATTCGGATATTATGTCTCCTTTTTAATATCCTGTTCAATCCCGCTTATCCTTCCTACCTGCGGGAGCGGTTCTCTTTCGTGAACGCACCCGGTATCCAGTGTAGGTCTCACCTTAAGTACTGACTAAATAGGCTTGTGTCCACTGAGAATAAATCGCATTGGTGTATGTTTCTTATGACTATTTCCAATGAATAGACAACAAAAAGTAATATAAATTAGTAGACAGAATAAAGATTACTATTATTTTTAGAAAATAAGTTTAGAAAAATTAGGCATTCAGTCACGTGACATCAAACACCATTCAGAAAATTTGACGTCAGAGGTTGCGCTCTCACACCATAGAGTAAGTATGTTTGAAGAGCTGACTTCTTGTTCAAGTTGTATCTGTGATTTTGTGTAATTTAATTGTTCGTACGTTTTTATTAATTTACGAATTTTTGTTAATTTTAAAGTTAGATTGAACAAAACGCAGTTTTGGCGCATTATTTCGATGTGCATTTCGAGACAACGCTTGAATCAAAATATTGCTAGGCACCTATATCAACGTTTAAGGGCTAACCAACACAATTAATTTTTAACTTTTTGGAGGGTTAAATTATTTTATCCTTTTTTCAATTGCTTTTTAATCGTCGTGGGTTTTTTCAAAATTTTTAATTTTAATTTTTATATTAAACTTCTTAAAGAGCATATATATGTAGCGCCTTCTAGTAAGTTGCTGTCGTTACACCTATTAAAGAACCCTCACTAATCAACTACAAATCCATTCCTAAAAAAAGCCGCATCATAATTGATTTTCATCACAAATAATGTTAGCTGTAGCGCCCCCTGATGAGTTGTCACCGTAACATCTATCTAGAAACCTGTACCAATCTAACTCAAACCCATAACTGAAAACTGTGTCAAAATCGGACTACTAGTTTTTGAGAAAAATGGCAACATTGCTTTTCACAAATAATATTCACTGCAGCGCCCCCTGGTGAGTTGTCATTGTAACATTTATCTAAGAACATGCACCAATCAAACCTGAACCCTAACTAAAAACTGCATCAAAATCCGACCAGCAGTTTTGGAGAAAAATGGCAACATGTATTTGCACAAACATACTCTCACCCCAAACCCATATACCATCTCCGTTCCGTCGTAGGTATGCGTGTCCAGTCTAGTGTCTTACAAGTGACATGTTCATGGAATACGTTGAAGGAAACGCGTAAGCGCCATGATATTCACGGCGCTTTTGACCTTTTGGTCGTGAAAAAACTATAACTAATAAGCGATCTTGCGCTTGAATATTTATATTACGATTAGACGACTAATTTATGGCTTAATCGCTGCAGCGAACTTCGTTCGTTTTTTGTTCAAATCAAACACATTTTGATTTGTTTCGCAACGTGTGACATCACCCAAGGCGCCATGACAGATTGGAGTGTTTTCGTTATCAATTTAAATACATTTTTTAGATCGCAAAATAAACTATGTAAATGATTGTTTTAAATCTAAATAATACATTTTTGTGACTATATAGATTCAAAACTACAGATTTAATAAATTTTTTAAATTTGGGACACGACCCTATTGTCCCTCCCACAAAACCGATTTCTTCTCCTTTTCCTTTACCGTTCATGCGGTCAGACTGGAACTCACTCCCCCCTGACATACAAAGCTGTAGTACTCTTCATCTCTTTAAAAAGAAAGTAAAAGCTCATTACCTCTCCTCTTAATCTTAGCTACCTATAATATTATAATGTAGTATACCTTTATGTAAGTTTATTATAGCACAGTATGTATTTATACATGTATATATGCCCCCCTTAGTTTATGTAAGTTTATTGACTTGCACTGCACACGCGTCACCCTCTCACCCCTACATCTCCGTTCAGGCATGCTGTAAGAGATTCCTCTAAGAATAAGCAGTGCCCTTGTACTATGCTCACTGTATTGTTTGTACTACTGTTTTTGTGTTCTTGTTTCTATGTGTGTTGTACATAAATAATAAATAAAATAAATAAATAAATAAAATCTTTTTACAAACAGGCCATCATGTCACTTCGTCTAGGAGTCACTATTGATCCCTGGTGATGTACCATTTGATAGAATTCCGAGTTCGGGCCCTCACGCTGATGCATATTATTATAGGCTTTAGTTTTGGCTGACTTCTCGTAGAACACTCACACTTTTCTCTCGTGACATTGTCATAGAGTGCTACGAGTCGTAGCTGCCTACGAAGCCGCTGGTGTCGTAGACGTGTCCTAGTACTAGTGCAAGCTCTTGTCGCTCGAGTGCTCAACGTGCTCAACACTGACACAGTACATGTTACACCTTCCACTCCTCTTTCTCTGTCTGTCTCTTCTGGATCTTGTAATATTAACAATACTGATTTTGACACAGCTCTCACCAGTTACATGGTGAAGAACCTGTTGGCGCCCCAGCGCCTAACAACGCGCGGCCGGGTAGTACGGAACGTTGGTCGGCCCGGCGGCCCCCACTCACTTCATTCATTAAAAATGACACATCAAAACGTCACTTTCAAATCACCGCCCGCGATACTCGCATCCTTTACATAACTTTATGTAATTTTCTAAAGAACCAATATACCTGTACCAGTAAAACACAGTCCACTTATTTATACCATCAACCTCAAAAACAGAACCTACTTCGATTAAACGTTCAAAGAATGACATCATTCGGTGTTTAAGTGGTTTGGAAATAAGACAAAATTTTAAACCAATGTGGAAATTAAATGTACCACATTAGGAAAACCTCTATCTAAAGCACACTGGGCTTCCTACTCGAGGCACACATAACCTCTACCTAAAGCACACATGGCTTCCTACTCGTAGCACACATAACCTCTATCTAAAGCACACTGGGCTTCCTACTCGAGGCACACATAACCTCTATCTAAAGCACACTGGGCTTCCTACTCGAGGCACACATAACCTCTACCTAAAGCACACATGGCTTCCTACTCGTAGCACACATAACCTCTATCTAAAGCACACTGGGCTTCCTACTTGAGGCACACATAACCTCTATCTAAAGCACACTGGGCTTCCTACTCGAGGCACACATAACCTCTATCTAAAGCACACTGGGCTTCCTACTCGAGGCACACATAACCTCTACCTAAAGCACACATGGCTTCCTACTCGTAGCACACATAACCTCTATCTAAAGCACACTGGGCTTCCTACTCGAGGCAAACATAGCCTCTATCTAAAGCACACTGGGCTTCCTACTCGTAGCACACATAAACTCTATCTAAAGCACACTGGGCTTCCTACTCGAGGCAAACATAGCCTCTATCTAAAGCACACCGGGCTTCCTACTCGAGGCAAACATAGCCTCTATCTAAAGCACACTTGGTTTCCTACTCGAGGCGAACATAGCCTCTATCTAAAGCACACTGGGCTTCCTACTCGAGGCAAACATAGCCTCTATCTAAATCACACCGGGCTTCCTACTCGAGGCAAACATAGCCTCTATCTAAAGCACACTGGGCTTCCTACTCGAGGCACACATAACCTCTATCTAAAGCACACTGGGCTTCCTACTCGAGGCACACATAACCTCTACCTAAAGCACACTTGGCTTCCTACTCGTAGCACACATAACCTCTATCTAAAGCACACTGGGCCTCCTACTCGAGGCACACATAACCTCTATCTAAAATACAATTGGCTTCCTACTCGAGGCACACATAACCTCTATCTAAAGCACACTGGGCTTCCTACTCGAGGCACACATAACCTCTACCTAAAGCACACTTGGCTTTCTACTCGTAGCACACATAACCTCTATCTAAAGCACACTGGGCTTCCTACTCGAGGCACACATAACCTCTACCTAAAGCACACTTGGCTTCCGTCGCTTAAGTCAACTATTGAGACTGTGACTGGTTGGTTGGATAGTAATAATTTGACTGTTAATCTTAGTAAAACGAAAATAGTTCAATTCCACAATTACAAGAATAAGTATGACGAAATAAAAATTAATTATGACAATAACTTGGTGCAAGAGGTAGAACAAGTTAAATTTCTAGGGATAACGCTAGACAAACACTGCAACTGGAAGGATCATATTGCAAATGTTTGAGTCCGAATAAATAAATTTGTGTATGCTCTTAGAACTATTAAAAATCAGGTAGGGTGGCAAGCAGCCTGGTCTGCCTATCATGGATATATTGGGAGTATTCTCAGATATGGGGTATTGTTATGGGGGAACTCCACTGACATTAACAAAGTTCTAATATCATAAAAGAAATGCATCAGGGCTATATGTGGTGCCGCGCCCTGGGTGTCTTGTAGACCTTTATTTAAAAGAAATAGGATCCTCAATGTAGTGTGCCTGTATATCCTGGAGGTGGCATTGTTTGTCAGGAAACATCAGCGACTGTTCTCCAAAGTTTGCGATCATAAGCATTACATCTGTAGAGACATTACTAAACTAGTTACACCCAGATCAAACAGCACCCTTTATCAGAAAAGTTGTAATAGTATGGCAATAAAAGTGTATAATAAGTTACCTAAAGAATTGAGAGAATTGCCAGGTAACCTATTTAGAAGACGTACTAATGAGTGGCTTCTAGACAAATGTTTTTACTCTATGCAGGAATACTTGACATACAAAAGTTAAAAATATTAGATTATTGACATTTTCTTTCTGACAAATTTGACATAATAATGCTACATTACAGTATAATAATAATTAATAGGTGACATTTTGTATTAATATAGTTTTAGGAATTACATAATGGTAATTCAATAATATTGTAATAATTGTAGAATGTTAAAAAATAATAATAATAAAATAATGGCAACACTGCTAAGAACAAGTCACACTTTTTTCTTACTCTCAATTTTATTCAAATATTTTACGTATAAATACTAATATAATTTCGACCAATACCATTTTAAATCAATATACACATATTTCGAAATAGAAAAGAAAAACATAAAAAAAATCAAGAACATGAAATATCCAGAAAATCTAAAACCATTGACAGTTTGACATAATATATACTGTCACTGTGCTACATGCATAATGAGTGAAAATAAATTAAATCAAGAAAAAACAAAGAGAAGAAGTAAAAGGAATGTTGACCAGAGCACGTGCCAAGCAAACAGCACTTACACCATCCCCGGACTCGTCGCACAGCTCCGCCTCACAGTCGCCGACAATTGTGGCTACTGGTGAGGCGTCGAGCTCAAGCAGCGATGAGTTTTTCTCCCCACCGACGTCGCCTCCACCTGTACGTCGGCAGGGGAGAGGCCGGCCACCGACTGGCTTAGGACCCCGAGGCCCTCCGGCTTCGATTAGGGACCCCGCTACCGGTGGTAATGTGCACCGCATTCGATGGAGTCTCTCTATGAACGAAAACGTGATGCGGGCATATTTTGTGGCTACAGAGGGAGGAATTAACCTCACTGCGTACCGTGTCCGCATGCTGCCCCTGTTTCAGGTACTTGAACCAGATGTCAACGTAACAGCACAACGCCTATCGGATCAGGTGCGCGCCATACAACGCTGTCATCTGTTGGATGACGCCGCACTTGAGAGGCTACGCTTAGAAGCATGTAACAGTATCATCCCTTCTTCATTACATAGTAACCGTAACTCCACTACAGTAGAAAATGAAATACCTCCCGTCTTAACAGTTAATGAAGAAGTAAATGATGCTGCTACATCTGTAAGTATCCAGTGCAATGATGAATTAAGGAGCGTTTTGGAACAAGCGATTGGTGAGTTTAGATCTGTCCCTATTCAGTGTAGACCGCGGCTTCCACGTTTGCCTACGCATAGAAAAAATATAGCGCTAGTGTGTGCCCTAGACTCGATTTTAACATCTTATTTTCTCAATTGTGATGATCTCACTGATGCGCATTCAATCCTGTATTGTGCGGCTGTTACAGTATGTCGAGTAGCTGGTGTTAAATTTAATAAGCAAGAATCAGCTGCTCGACCAAGACCTACAGTACCAGCTTGGCAATGCAGGATTGAACGTCGCATTACCGAGGCTAGGGTGCTCATAGGCAAGCTACACTGCTTCAGGACGGGCAATACACGCCCGAGAGTCATGCGCTTCGTGACCCGGGCATTCGCGGGAACTAACGTGAGTCCCCGTGAATACTCTGTACGGGTCACGGAGCGCATTGATTTCCTGAAGCAGAAAATCTATGCGTGGGCAAACCGTATAAGGCGATATAAAAAGAGAGTAGACAGATATACACAAAATCGCTTGTTCCAAAAAGACGAGAGGTGGGTATACAGAAGGTGGGAGCGACCTGATTCAGATGTGACTGATGGGAGTCTACCTGATGCTGATGCTACAGTTGCCTTTTGGAAAAACATTTGGTCGACACCCGTCAGTCATACGCAGGGTGGGTGGATTGGGGATGTAGAGCGGGCGTGTGAACCAATACAAGCTATGGAACCTATAACCATATCTGAAGATGATATTGGTTGTGCAGTTCGTTCGTTACCAAATTGGAAATCAGCTGGACCGGACGGACTGCACAACTTTTGGCTAAAATGGTTCCGTAGCTCGCACGCCTGCTTGGCATCTTGCTTCCAGTCATCCCTTGAGTTAGCGTCGCTTCCATCTTTTATGACTACCGGAGTTACTCACCTTCTTTATAAATCTGGTGGTACCACAGACCCCAAAAATTACAGACCCATTACTTGTTTACCAACTATATACAAACTTTTTACATCTATTCTGAGAGTCAAAATGTATTCACATATAGAAAACAACAATATATTGTCCATCTCTCAGAATGGATGTAAAAGTGGGGCACGTGGTACTAAAGACCTCCTTATTCTTGACATGGCTGTTTGTCAGCAGGTACGTCGCAACCGAAAGAACCTTGCGACATGCTGGATTGACTACAAAAAAGCGTATGATTCTGTACCTCATACATGGCTTCTAAAGGTGCTGGAGTTGTATAAAATTGATGCAACTCTGTGCACCTTTTTGAGGTCATGTATGAGACAATGGAATACGGTTTTGGTTTATCCAGGATGTCGTCAGATTCTAGGAGGTGGTGTACCAATAGGGATCGAGAGAGGAATATTCCAGGGCGATAGTCTGAGTCCGTTATGGTTTTGCCTAGCTCTGAATCCTCTCAGTACGCTACTAGAGGGTTCAGGGTTAGGCTATCGGATGCGGAGAGGGGGTCAAATTTTATCCCACCTTTTTTACATGGATGACCTAAAGTTATTTGCCCCTAATGGCCCCGAATTGATGGCTTTACTAAAAGTTACTGAAACTTTTAGTAAGGCTATCAGTATGGAGTTCGGGGTAGATAAGTGTGCGGTCATGCATGTGAAAAAGGGCGGGATTGTGGAATCTGAAGGAGTCAGTCTTTCGGATTTCACACAATTTGAGTCGCTCTCCGCAACCGAAACCTACAAATATCTAGGTATGTCCCAAACTCTGTGTATTGCTGAGATTGACATGAAACGGACGTTGCAGGACCGTTTCTTTGGCCGCCTGAAGAAAGTATTGAAAAGTCTCTTGTCAGGCGGTAACAAGGTACGGGCTGTTAACGGCTGGGCCATGCCAGTCTTAGTATACTCTTTTGGCATACTTAGATGGACTCAGACGGAGTTAGAAGCTCTGGATAGGAAGGTGCGTTGTCTATTGACTTCATACCGAATGCACCACCCACGTTCGTCAGTAATGAGGTTGTATATCCCACGGAAATGTGGAGGTCGAGGATTTTTAAACGCTAAGAGTCTCCATAACCGTGAGATATGCAACCTTAGAGAGTACTTCTTACAGGTGGATGTGGGTCTGCATCGAGATGTCGTGGCAATTGATAAGGGACTGACCCCACTCTCCCTAGCTAAAGAGAACTGGCGCAAACCGGTAATACTAGGTGTATCTGATCGCAAGGAAATATGGAAGAGCAAAGAGCTTCACGGTCGTTTTTATCGGGCTCTACACGGGCCCGATGTTGATTTTACAGCTTCCATATCCTGGTTACGTTTCGGTGATCTCTTTGGAGAAACTGAAGGTTTCATCTGTGCAATCACTGACGAAGTTATGATGACGAATAACTATCGGAGATTTATTGTCAAAGATGGGACGCTAGACATCTGTCGGGCATGTCATCGTCCCGGAGAATCTTTAAGACATATTATCTCTGGTTGTTCCCGTCTTGCGAACGGTGAGTATTTGCACAGACACAACCAAGTAGCCAGGATTATCCACCAACAACTTGCTCTAAAATATAACCTTGTTGACTTAGAGATACCTTATTACAGGTATGTGCCCGACCCAGTTCTTGAAAATGGCCATGCTACATTGTATTGGGATCGGTCTATTATCACTGATAGAACTATTATAGCCAACAAACCAGATATAGTGATAATAGATCGATTAAAACGCCTTGCAATAATTGTCGATATCACTGTGCCGCATGACGAGAATCTCGTGAAAGCAGAAAAAGATAAACAAATTAAATATTTGGACTTAGCTCACGAGATTGTCGACATGTGGGATGTGGGTTCGGCGATTATTGTTCCGATAGTCGTATCTGCCCATGGTTTAATAGCCAAGAGCCTCGACCACCACCTACAGAGGCTCGCGTTAGGCAGCTGGGTCAAGGGCTTGATGCAGAAGGCGGTTCTGTTGGATACGGCCCGTATTGTGCGGAAGTTCCTATCTCTGGAGCCCTAACCACCGGTAGCTTGGTCACTGTACTCGATACCGGTGGGTCACTATTTTTTATATTTTTAAATATATTTGTGTTTTTTATAAGTTTATTTAAAAATATAGTAAATATGTAATAAAATGTAATAAAGGGAATAATAATAATAATTTAATATTTGCATGCCGTGATCCATCCGGCGAAACATGACGTAACCTTAGACAGTTAACAAAAGCCATGTCAACCATGTTTCAAGTGAATAAACATTTCATTCTTTCATTCATTCATTCCTACTCGTAGCACACATAACCTCTATCTAAAGCACACTGGGCTTCCTACTCGAGGCAAACATAGCCTCTATCTAAAGCACCCTTGGTTTCCTACTCGAGGCGAACAAAGCCTCTATCCAAAGCACACTTGGTTTCCTACTCGAGGCGAACATAGCCTCTATCTAAAGCACACTGGGCTTCCTACTCGAGGCAAACGTAGCCTCTATCTAAATCACAACGGGCTTCCTACTCGAGGCAAACATAGCCTCTATCTAAAGCACACTGGGCTTCCTACTCGAGGCACACATAACCTCTACCTAAAGCACACTTGGCTTCCTACTCGTAGCACACATAACCTCTATCTAAAGCACACTGGGCTTCCTACTCGAGGCAAACATAGCCTCTATCTAAAGCACACCGGGCTTCCTACTCGAGGCAAACATAGCCTCTATCTAAAGCACACTTGGTTTCCTACCCGAGGCGAACATAGCCTCTATCTAAAGCACACTGGGCTTCCTACTCGAGGCAAACAGCCTCTATCTAAAGCACACTGGGCTTCCTACTCGAGGTACACATAACCTCTATTTAAAGCACACTGGGCTTCCTACTCGAGGCACACATAACCTTTACCTAAAGCACACTGGGCTTCCTACTCGAGGCACACATAACCTCTACCTAAAGCACACTTGGCTTCCTAAACGAGGCACACATAACCTCATCTAAAGCACACTGGGCTTCCTACTCGAGGCACACATAACCTATATCTAAAGCACACTGGGCTTCCTACTCGAGGCACACATAACCTCTATCTAAAGCACACTGGGCTTCCTACTCGATGCACACATAACCTCTATCTACAGCACACTGGGCTTCCTACTCGAGGCACACATAACCTCTATCTAAAGTACAATTGGCTTCCTACTCAAGGCACACATAACCTCTATCTAAAGCACACTGGGCTTCCTACTCGAGGCACACATAACCTCTACCTAAAGCACACTTGGCTTCCTACTCGTAGCACACATAACCTCTATCTTAAGCACACTGGGCTTCCTACTCAAGGCACACATAACCTCTACCTAAAGCACACTTGGCTTCCTACTCGTAGCACACATAACCTCTATCTAAAGCACACTGGGCTTCCTACTCGAGGCAAACATAGCCTCTATCTAAAGCACACCGGGCTTCCTACTCGAGGCAAACATAGCCTCTATCTAAAGCACACTTGGTTTCCTACTCGAGGCGAACATAGCCTCTATCTAAATCACACCGGGCTTCCTACTCGAGGCAAACATAGCCTCTATCTAAAGCACACCGGGCTTCCTACTCGAGGCAAACATAGCCTCTATCTAAAGCACACTGGGCTTCCTACTCGAGGCAAACAGCCTCTATCTAAAGCACACTGGGCTTCCTACTCGAGGCACACATAACCTCTATTTAAAGCACACTGGGCTTCCTACTCGAGGCACACATAACCTTTACCTAAAGCACACTGGGCTTCCTACTCGAGGCACACATAACCTCTACCTAAAGCACACTTGGCTTCCTACTCGAGGCACACATAACCTCATCTAAAGCATACTGGGCTTCCTACTCGAGGCACACATAACCTATATCTAAAGCACACTGGGCTTCCTACTCGAGGCACACATAACCTCTATCTAAAGCACACTGGGCTTCCTACTCGAGGCACACATAACCTCTATCTACAGCACACTTGGCTTCCTACTCGAGGCACACATAACCTCATCTAAAGCATACTGGGCTTCCTACTCGAGGCACACATAACCTATATCTAAAGCACACTGGGCTTCCTACTCGAGGCACACATAACCTCTATCTAAAGCACACTGGGCTTCCTACTCGAGGCACACATAACCTCTATCTACAGCACACTGGGCTTCCTACTCGAGGCACACATAACCTCTATCTAAAGTACAATTGGCTTCCTACTCGGAACACACATAACCTCTATCTAAAGCACACTCGGCTTCCTACTCGAGGCACACATAACCTCTATCTAAAGCACACTGGGCTTCCTACTCGAGGCACACATAACCTCTATCTAAAGTACAATTGGCTTCCTACTCGAGGCACACATAACCTCTATCTAAAGTACAATTGGCTTCCTACTCGAGGCACACATAACCTCTATCTAAAGCACACTGGGCTTCCTACTCGAGGCACACATAACCTCTATCTAAAGTACAATTGGTTTCCTACTCGAGGCACACATAACCTCTATCTAAAGCACACTGGGCTTCCTACTCGAGGCACACATAACCTCTATCTAAAGTACAATTGGCTTCCTACTCGAGGCACACATAACCTCTATCTAAAGCACACTGGGCTTCCTACTCGAGGCACACATAACCTCTATCTAAAGCACACTGGGCTTCCTACTCGAGGCACACATAACCTCTACCTAAAGCACACTGGGGTTCCTACTCGAGGCACACATAACCTCTATCTAAAGCACACTGGGCTTCCTACTCGAGGCACACATAACCTCTATCTAAAGCACACTGGGCTTCCTACTCGAGGCACATATAACCTCTATCTAAAGCACACTGGGCTTCCTACTCGAGGCACACATAACCTCTATCTAAAGCACACTGGGCTTCCTACTCGAGGCACACATAACCTCTACCTAAAGCACACTGGGCTTCCTACTTGAGGCATACATAACCTCTATCTAAAGCACACTGGGCTTCCTACTCGAGGCACACATAACCTCTACCTAAAGCACACTGGGCTTCCTACTCGAGGCACACATAACCTCTATCTAAAGCACACTGGGCTGCCTACTCGAGGCACACATAACCTCTATCTAAAGCACACTGGGCTTCCTACTCGAGGCACACATAACCTCTACCTAAAGCACACTGGGCTTCCTACTCGAGGCACACATAACCTCTATCTAAAGCACACTGGGCTTCCTACTCGAGGCACACATAACCTCTATCTAAAGCACACTGGGCTTCCTACTCGAGGCACACATAACCTCTATCTAAAGCACACTGGGCTTCCTACTCGAGGCACACATAACCTCTACCTAAAGCACACTGGGCTTCCTACTCGAGGCACACATAACCTCTACCTAAAGCACACTGGGCTTCCTACTCGAGGCATACATAACCTCTACCTAAAGCACACTTGGCTTCCTACTCGTAGCACACATAACCTCTACCTAAAGCACACTTGGCTTCCTACTCGTAGCACACATAACCTCTATCTAAAGCACACTGGGCTTCCTACTCGAGGCACACATAATCTCTATCTAAAGCACACTGGGCTTCCTACTCGAGGCACACATAACCTCTATCTAAAGCTAAATTATTTTATCCTTTTCAATTAATTTTTAACGCGTCGTGGGTTATTACAAAAATTTTATTTTTTTGTACACAATAAGTGGCTCGTGTGAACGTATTTTCTCTCGATAATAGAATAGAATAATATAATAGAATTTATTGATAAATGTTTGTCAAAATATCGATAGATCTACTTCGATAAACTGAGTGAATTTGCTTGCTGGTAATATGTATACTTAGTGGTGTGGATAGTGGCATGACGAGTATGGAACCGCGGCAGTGGTGCGCGGTCTCAATATATCATCTCTCGTCATCTACATCTTGGGATGTGCCCTTCAGGCTGCACCCGAGTGTGTGTTCGCGTTACACGATCATGATCAGCAGTGGTTTACTTAACTAAGCTACTGATATTAAATTTGTTAGAGAATCGCAAATTTCAAGAATCAAGAATTAAATTAAGAACCAAATATTCAAGTTATCAACAAGTAATAAGATTTGGTCGACACACACCCGCGTCATATAAATGGGGAAAAGTAGTTTGCCCTTGATGATCCCTCGCTAATATAAAATATAATGCGCTCCCAATTGTGTCGGCAAATTACAAAACATCCGACCGTTCGAGGGGAACACGTTCGCACACTCCAGTCAAATGAATAAATAGAATGTGTTGAGTAAATGGTTGTAGTCAAATAGCGGACAAGCAGTGCAAGAATGTTTTTATATTAATCAATAAATCGATGAAAGCAAATATATTTGGCGTAGGCGCCAAAATACGAAGTTTTCACCAGAGCCTAAAACATTTCTGAAATGAGAAAAAAAATCATAACTTCATTAATGCTTATCGTAGAAACTTAATTTTATTTATTTATTAATTTTTTATTTAAAAAAGTATTTTTCTTTTTTTCGCTACACATAAGCCATAAAAATGTCCTTCAAAATAGATGTATTTTAGGTTTAGGTATTTATTATTATGGGCATTGATGGCTAAGCAATATTTATATTATTATGTATTTTTAGTTTTAAGGTATCTATGGGCCTAGCTTATAAGATCTGTAACTAGTCTAAGTTGCCTGAAATAAAAGTTTAAATAAATTAAATAAAAAATCAAGTTTTTTAAGGATCTCTAAAACGCTGTAATCGCAAGGAAATTTTATATGGCCACAAAATAATTCATTAATTTTAAGAACTTTAAAATGTTGTAAGTCAAATAGGTTGTGTTTTTACGGAAAGCTAAAACGATGTAAGCGTTCGACCAATCGACGCAGAATTTTTTTCTGAATTAAATGATGTAAAAAAACGTATTTACGATTTTATGGCGCTTACGCCAAATATGTTTTCTTCTATCAAAACAGTCTACGTCACTGTCACTATTTTCGATTAAAAGTAAAGCAACGCGGGGAGTTCGATTTTTGCTGAGCGCGTGTTAGGTGGCTTTTTAGGTTACCTCTGGCGCTCCGCAAAAATCGGGTTTCCAGACACTCACATACCGAACAACGTTTCTTGTCCTGCACCTGGAACTAGTTGGGAATAACTAGTTCTTCTGTGCGGGACTATCAACTAATCAAGCATTACCTTGACATTGGCAAAATCATCGATAGATATCGATGGAGCCACGTTTTTAAAGAAAGAAGAAGAAGAAAACAACGCGGGACCATTCAGCACCGGGAGTATTCAGAAAGAGTGTTTTTTATTTTCATCTAAATGATATACTGACCGACTTACTCTACAGAACGATCGAAGATTGAGAGGACATTGGTTTTGGTATTTGAAATAAAATAAATAAATAAATATGTAAGGACATTTCACACAACACCATCTAGTCTCAAACTAAGCAGAGCTTGTGATATGAGTACTAGATAAACTGATATAAATACTTTTATACTTTTTTTTGTAAATACATACATAATTATACATAGGAAACATCCAGACTTCGGTACAAACGTATCTCTCTCTTCACACAAAGTTTGTCCCGACCGGCAATCAAACTCCGGCGTCGAAAGCGGATGCACTACCGACCACGCCACCGAAGCAGTTTTATGAGTGGTTACCAATATTATTATAATATATATATTCACTAAGAACAAGTACGTAGTGTAGATTTGTTATAAGTTCATTCACCATAGCTACCTACTTCGCAAGCGTTACGGGCTGCGGCTATTGAATAATGTAAACATTCAGAGTCTGCAAGTGACGTTGAGAGTGAAGTGGCGTTGAGTTTGAGTATTCATTTAAATTCATGAAGACTTTAACAAAGCAATTAGCCTGAATAGAGACTGAGCGCAGTAGAGGCGGCCGGCGCGGCGGCAGGCGCGTGCGGGAGCGCGGTGCTGGTACATCGAAATAACAGCGAATAATTATATTGGAAAGAAATCTTTCTAATAATGAAAACTAAGAAAATTAGCTTGTAGTCAGTTCAAATCATATAAACCTACTAGATAACTAGTGTTAAAGCAATGCAACTTGAACTGCACACTCGTAATGAGTGACGAAGCAACTGCAGGTGCTCGCACTACTACGGGTTCTAATCCATCTACAAGTATCGCATTACGTTTACCGGCTGTTACGGGATTCAATGCCTATCACTGTCTCTCCTCCCTCATGTTATTCACAATATCGGATTTGACCGGTAACATAATAATCATATGTGTTTTTAAAGTTTTTATTATAATACTAGTACGGTGTCTGCGCGGTGCTTCGCGCCGCACCACGCCATAGGTTTTGGCCTATAACTTTTGACCCCTTAGGGCTAGGTCAAATTTTCGATTTTTTGGCTTGCCTCCAGATCGCGGGCTATCCATAGAGGGGTCAACCATCATTGGAGCATAAGCAGTTCTCAAGAGCTAAAGGGGGACAAAAACAACATTCCCCATTTCTATAATATTAAATGTAAATAAGATTTATATGGGAACTCATTTCCCGAAAAAAGTGTACCTTAGCTAAGTAAGCAACAACAATTTCGGTTTAAAAGTTCATCACAATCTGTCTAGACGTTGTAGGTACGTGATGTCCGAATCCAAAGAATTTAACTATACAATGAAATACATCTACAAAAGAACGTTAGGAATACTGAGGTGAGTTGAGTTGATATGGTGAGTTAATCTATTGCAAATAGAGCACGGCGGCACATAAACATCACATTACTAGTCTATTAGTGAGTGTGTGTCGGCTTTGTGTGCACGTCGATGTAATGGCGAGGTATAGGCTGTGTGGTGTAGAGCACGGCGCGGCGGCGGTCGGCGGCGGGGTTACGCAGGGGACTACACTGGGCTCGGATTAGTGAGTCACCAACTTGCAATGTTCACTAATCCCAACCATCACCTACGTAATTCATGACCATGTATTACTCCATTTTTAAATTTATTGTATAGGTCAAAGTGTGTTCGAAGTTTTGAGTAACAAAGTTAACGTAATAAGTCAAAATTACCCAAGTAATAGACTCAGTTAGCATGCCTACCGGCGGTTACACATAACCTCATTACTGCCTTTTTATGGGTACCTTACAAGTTCATGCCAAATATATTTTAACTTACGCTACATAAGTTAAATAAATTTATGAGACTAAAAGTATAACGTCTAAGTTTGACTAATTGCCCTTAAGATAGAATCAACACACACACAACAATCACGTGTATGCCACGGAAGGGGTAGGCAAAGGTCTTTATTATGTTCATATTTCGGCGCTCAGCTGGTCTCACGAGGGCGAACTTATTAACTTATTAGGGTGCCATTGATTGATGCCGGAGAACTTTTGCCCAAAAAGATAAAACTTTCAAAAAGGTTATCAAATCACGAACCATAAACCATTTTGTACCTGTAACTGTTAGCATTTTACTACCTCCACTTAAGTAACGAGGTGGTAAATATATCACTCTGTATCGAAAATGAAATCTTGATTATAATAAAGGTTGTAGTTTCGACACTTTAACAGATAAATATGTCAGGTTAAATGTAGTAATGGTATACGATAGGTAGGTGCTGATCTTTAAAATTTTTACTACATGATACCAATTCAGGTATTAGTTTCTTTAGACATAGAATTAATAATTAAATTATAAAGAATTAGTTACTTCTTAATGTTGGGAAAACGTAATACATGTTTATCAGAAGATATTATTTTGTTAAACTCTCAACTATAATCCAGCGCTTCGCCTTGCTAGTGAAAAGCCGCAGGTTCGAGTCCTGCCGACGACATTCGTTTTAATTAAGAACGAATATTTTAATACATAAAATATGCATCACTGTTTCGTGGATTTTTAATATCAGACAGTGAAAGTGCACGGGCATTGGACAGTGTGTCGTGTGTCGATGTCGGTGTTATGATCAGTGTTACTAGCAGTTTCACCTGCACTCAGCCATGGCTCTATAATGTTTAGCTTCCCGCGGTAAACGGATTACGTAAGAGCACGTAAAACTCAAGTTCAAATTTTATAGCACAAATATAAATAAATTTATTTTTGAGATTTATTACGGCTGAAGTCAACCTCGCTTTCACCACCTATACCTGCTAAGTGACAAACGGGACTTCAGCAAATAAACCGAAGCTTCCCGGATGTCCCTATTACGTGTAACCAACGCCGTGACGAACGAGATCAGCTACACGCCAGCGAAGCGAGCAATGTGCTCTCTGTCTTCGAACACTCAAATGAATTCGTAGAATAAGTGTCTGTACGATTTAAACGTATATAAGCAGGTACACATATGTATTATTATATCTATCCTAAGGTTGCCTGGAACTTTACTTCAATCTTCGCATGCTTCTTTCGCTCCCTAACTTTCATTAGTTTCCACGCATGCTCGCCAGTGACGGATACTTTTAACCCTGACCTTTTGTCAACATAATCTGCGATGTGGCAGCAATATGTTTGCCTTGGTCGACCCCTACCAGCCTGTCTATTTTTAGTTTTACCTTACTTAGGTCCTAATTTTGTCTGTTATAAAAATAAAAGTACGAGTATTAAGTAATAATATAAGTCACTTTTTTTTTTTTTTTTTTTAATTCCGCGGCCCAAGGCCGCGGCCGCTCTAACGTCCGTTGCCGGGCGTCCCTGGTTACTAGCAGAGGGTATGTCCAGTGGCGCCCGGCGGACTTTGACCACCCCTGTGGTCTCTGCGGGTGTTTGGTCGGGACGAGAATCCCGCGTCATTTGGGTCGGGTTTTATCCCGCGTCAGTGAGTGAATCTGGTTGCGTGCTGTGGGGCAAAGGCCCCGCAGCACGCAACCCTTCTAGCCTGCTTCTGTAAGGACGGTGGGTGGCGATCCCGCCGTCCTCAGGCCCCGATCATGGAGGACGATAGTCTTGGGCGTAGTCGCGTAGTCTGGGGCGGCCTGGCCGCCGACTACGGAACTCGGCGGGGAGGGTACGCTCCCTCTCCCTCCCGGCCGCCTCCTTCGCGAGCATGACTTGCTCGCAGAAGGACACGGCCGCGTTCCACCTACTCCCGCTGGACACCATGGCTTGAAGCATGGTCCCCAGCGAGAGGGTATCCACGCCCAGACCCACTACGAGGTCCCGGCGCTGACTCGCCCACGCTGAGCACTCCACCAACGTGTGGAGTGCGGTGTCGTCGTCGGAAACCTCGCAGTGTTGACACCGGGGTGTGACCTCACGATGCATGCGAAACAGATAACTACCGAAGCATCCATGCCAGGCAACCATCTGCGTCGCACGGTACGTGAGGTCACCATGCTGCCTCTGCAGCCAATCGTCCATGATCGGTCTCACCGCCGCGATGAAGATGGCACCCCCCTTGGGTTGCTCAAGTCGCACCCTCCATGACTCCATGAGATCCTGGCGGAGTTGGGACCGCTGGTCCTCGATTTCTCGAGACGCAGGCCTGTGGTCCCGCTCCAGCGCCTCCTTGCGCCATTGGAACAATGACGCAAGGGCTCTCGCTTCCAGGTCCCATGGAGGGGTCCCGGCTAGGAGACATGCAGCCTCTCCGGAGATCGTGCGGTACCCCCGTACGGTTCTGACGGCCAAGGTTCTAAGTGGTCTGTTTAACAGAGTCACGTTCCCCTTGACCGCCAACCTATCAGCCCATACGGGAGCCCCGTATAGGGCCATACTCCGCACGATCCCCAGGTACAGTCTCCTGCAGGAGGCGTTCGGTCCCTTTAGGTTGGGCATCAGTCGCGAAAGCGCGACCGATGCCTGCGTCACCTTGGGGACCAAACTTCGGAAATGTGGTCCGAAGTTCCATCGGCTATCAAGTACGATCCCTAGGTACTTAATCGAGGGCTTGATGCCGATGCTAACGCCTCCCACATTTATGCTGGAACCTTCTGGTGGACCGTTCCGAGGTCTGTGAAAACACAGAACCTCGGACTTGTGCAAGGCCACCTCCAGTCCCAGCTGCCGTATCCGACCCACGACTCGAGCAACACCCGTCGTGACCTTGAGTGCTGCCTCCTGGTACGTTGCACCCCGCGCCGTGACGAGGGTATCGTCAGCGTAGCACGTTACGCCGACACCCCTAGGCAACGCACCCCGCAGCACCCAGTCGTAGCCGATGTTCCACAGAAGCGGCCACAGGACCGACCCCTGCGGAACACCGCACGACACATCTCGCCGAGCTGGCCCGAGCCAGCTGGGGAAAGCTATGACCCTCTCCGAGAGATAGGCCCCGACAATACGACGGAGGTAGAGAGGCGTTTCGTGATACACGAGCGCCTCCCTAACGCAGCTCCATGGCAAGGTGTTGAACGCGTTGGCGATGTCAAGAGACACCGCCACCACCACTTTGCCCTGCGAGACTGCTTCCTCCGTCAGGCTCTTCACGCGCATGATCGCGCTCACGGTGGAGCGTCCCCGACGGAAACCGAACTGGTTATCCGCCAGGTCTGGCCCCACACTCGTGAGATGCTCGACGAGGCGTTCCGCGATAATTCGCTCAAAGAGCTTACACACCTCGTCGAGCAACACGATCGGCCGGTATCCGGACGGTGAGTCCACCGGCCGCCCCGCCTTACGGATCAGGACCAGTTTCCCCGTCCTCCACACCTTGGGAAACTGGCCCCTTTCGAGGCATGCGCTAAAGAGCCCCATCAGTCGAGGCCCGAGTTCTTCGAGGGCCAGGACCCATGCACGGCCAGGAATGCCGTCGGGTCCGGGGGCAGTGATTTTCCGGCGTTTAAGCCGGAGTACTGCCGCACCTAGCTCCCCCACCCTGACTTCGGGTACGTCGTCTTCGCTGGTGCTATCCGCGTCTGGCAGAGACGGAGCCATGCGCGGAGGGACGTGCTCCTCCGCGCTCGTCGGAAACAGGGAGCCCATGACCCGCTCCAGCTGCTGCGGCTGGAGACTCTGGGTCAGTGGGGGCGCCCTAGGTCGGAGTTTCTCCCTGACCTGTAGGTACGGGCGCCCCCATGGGTTCTGCTGCAGGGTCTCCAGGAGCTCCTCGCGGGCCGCCGTCTTGGCCCGCTTTATCGTCTCCTGGAGATTACCTTTAGCCTCCCTGTATGCCTGAAAAAGCTCCGCCTCTCGGGCTGCCGCGTCGTCTGGGCGGCGACGCCTCCGGCGAAACCTGGTGTACCGGCGGCGGGCGAATCTGTGATGCATGCTGCGCGCAGCTCTGCAATCTCCGGCGACCACCAGTACACCTGCTTCCTGGCCGGTCTGGGTGTAACCCTAGGCATTGCCGCATCACAGATTTGCGACATGGCTCTCCTGAACCACTCCGCCTCGGCATCCACATCGGCAGGCCGGTCCGGCGCCGGAATCCAGGCCTGCACGATGGATGCCTCCAGGAGAGCCTCCCGATCCAGATGGTGAAGTGCCCAACGCGGATCCGGGGGATTCGCCACCGGCTGTGGGAGGTCAGGTGGGGGGACGACATCGAACCGGATGTACCGATGATCCGAGTGCGTCTCCTCACCCTCCTCCACGCACCAGCCTGTAATACGGCGGGCGAGGTCAGGGGATGCGAACGTTACGTCCACGATCGATTCCCCCCCCCCCGCCGCCAATAGGTGGCGACATTCCCCCGGTTGAGGACCTCCAGACCACGTGTTCTGGTCCAGTCCTCAAGAAGCCTCCCCTTGTCCCTGGTTTCCCGGGAGCCCCACGCCTCACTCCAGGCGTTGAAGTCTCCCAGGAGCAGGACAGGGCGAGGACGGCACGCAGCGAAGACGACGTCGAGCTCAGTGAGCCATAGCTCAAACTGAGACTCGTCAATGTTCGGCGAGATGTAGGTGGCCACGACTGCCAACCCATCGTAGTCCGCCGCAACACACCCGCGGCCCCTTGCAATGATCGCAAGGCGCGAGTTGTCTGCGGCGGACCCCCCAAAGATACAACAGGCCGAGCCGTCCTCGTCCACCGGGCTTCCCGGCTGGACGTAGTACGGCTCGGCGACTACGGCCAAGTTTATGGACCACTGCCGGATGCTCTGGTACAGAAGATCCTGAGCAGCACGGCAGTGGTTCAAATTCACTTGCAGGATACGGATACGGGCGTCAGACATTAATTGACGTCCATAACCGCATCCCGCCGCGAAACAACTGGCCGCGCAAGGGCGGCACCCCCACCGCTCTCAGCGGATAATATAAGTCACTTGTGTTTTTATTATCGCAACAAATAAAAAGCTTTCTTCATGGGTTTTGCTTATCGGTGGGGCGTAGTACTAACGTATTACCATTAATCACGACTTAGGTGGTATGTTTAACCGTTGGACATGAAACCTCGGCTTATTATCGGCCAGGTTATTGTTATTGTGTACAACTGGCCCCCGGGCGACACTTTGCTAGTAATCGTACTCACACCGTCGCATGCCGTTATTGCTTATCGCTCCATCAATAAAGTGAAATTTATTTTTAAGAAAAAAACAAGTTTGGCCTGACATCGTGTTAAATGCCACTTCGAGATTCGTACGTAAGTCCCAAGACCTCAGTGAAACGGCACAAGGGCACAAGAGTACCGCTGGGGCAGCGGGACGCCGCCGGCGCCCGCTCTAGAGTCTAGTGGGGACTATTGAATGTGCCATGTCTATGTGGGCTTATACACGGAGACATCAAACATGTATTGTATACGAGTTACGGAAGCCTCAGAAGTACTTAAAAACAAAGCCAAAGCACAATACACTTACTTTCAATTAACTGCAACAGATGTACCTACAAAGATATAGGATAGATGCCTAGCTTTTAGGGCTCACAGCTTAACGTTTACCACCGGGCGCCACTGGAAATACCTTCTGCGTGTAACCAGAGACGCCCGGCAACAGACGTTAGAGCAGCCGCAGCCTTGGGCCGCGGAATTAAAAAAAAAAGAAAGCTTAACGTTTAATTTCTGCTTAATGTTAACAATACTATACAGGATAAGGGGACCATTGAGATTTATCTATATACTCGTAGTGTATTATGCAGAAACATTTGGGACAAGTTAATGTTTCTACCCATAAATGAATCCGTCTGTTTCAGTTATATTATGAGTGTGATCGTAGCCAACCGTCCGCGCCACGTCACGAGCCATAAGCCACATGTCAGTGTATGAACGTTCAGTTGAGCTAATCAAACTCCATCAACAAGTGGTTATGAGATTGTGAGCAAAGCAGTAGTTTAGTAAGAGCTGCGCTCTCCACTCACTCACTCAAACCAGACTTTCTTAAGGTTCAATACTTAGTTACTCCCATGTACGTAAACACACATAAATGGTTCAGCCCTTGGTACGAGCTATTTTTGGTTTGGTGGGTATTCCTTTCCTTGTCTTATAAACCTGTCGAGTAACACCTGGCTAAAACTAATAACTTCACAGTGTTCTCTTACAACTCAAAGATTACTGTGTAGATAGTGTATCGTCTTATACAGTCTACATACGAGTATAAATCTTGTTGGTTACAAACAATTATAATCAAAGCAGAACCTCGTTCAGTGATTCCCAAGTGCATTAGTAGTAAATCGGTCGACATCTCATAGAGTCTGCTATTATAATGTACTAATACATAATAATATAATTTTGAATTCAAGAGTCACGTGGTGGCACTTAGGAGAGCTTACACTTATCATTTGCATGTACTTAAGTGAGGGACATATATAATAATATAACAATTGTAATGTTTATTATTTTTGATGTTAGGAGGTCAAAGGATAGAAATAAAGTATTCATTTAAGCCACTATATTTTTATTGTAAGAACCTTCTAAGATAATATAGGGGAACTGAGGGTTCCCCTCTGCAAGGATTTAATGTACTTTTAGCCTAGGATACAATTTAGGTCTATTCTAGGTGCTATGTTATTCAGTAATACAGGGTATATGGTTGGTGCGCTTGGTCAGTAACGATAGTGTATCTTTATGAAGATACCGTGGTAATTAAGGGTAATAGGTTAAGAGATTTTATAAGATACTTTCCCGGTGAAATACGCCACTCCTGCAAGCCGGCAGACACCGTCTCTGTTCCGGTCTCTGCCCACTCCAGGCAGAAGGAAGCTGGGTTCACACCCAGGTAGTATGGTAGTACCGTAAACCTCCTAGAACAGGAGTTAAAGACTTATTCCATGCATTATGGCCACTGTTATTATCTAAGCGCCTACCACGTCGTACATATTATGTGTACATACCTTTCGGAGGCGAATATCCAAGCTTCACCCGATTAAATCCGGCTAACACATGCAAAGCATGCATGCGTATCGTGTAAGTCGGTCTCTAGCCAATCCTGGCCAGATCAGGCAAAGATTCCTGTTTAAATTTAGTGAGACAACTCTAGACACGTGTGCGTTCAAACTCAAACCTGTAAGGAACGAGAACCCACTGTCAAAACATACAGTACATACGCTAACTCGCTAGCACAACAACATTTTATCTAAAACTTACCAAACTTCGAAATAAATTACAATAAATTAAATTGTAATATAAATATGTGATGCGAGCGTAGCTCGCTTGTATAAAATGGCTGTCACACAAGTCACGTGGTCCAGCGTCCAATCAGGAGAAAGCCAGTGTTGCCGCTTTATTATGCAAATTTCAACCAACTAAAATGGAATACTGCCACTACAAAAATTACAACATTACAACACCCCCCCAACCACGCAAGAATTCACGTAGGGAATTCGATCCGACGCCCACGTCGGTACTTAAATTAAGGACCTAAAACAAGGAGAAAACAACAACAATACAGCACTAAACACTGTAAAACAAAAATTAGGAATAGGAAAATCCTAAGCAGATAAGTAAATATGAAGGAAATAACTAGGGTGACTTGTCCTTGGCATCATGGTCCCTATAAGGAGCCACGCATCGAGGCCTACGAACTAATTCACACGAACTAACCTAACATGTTAACTTAACCTAATACACAAACAAAAAAAAGAACATCTGAAGAGAAAAAAAACCTTGTCAAGGTTGTAATCGGGAATACTAAGTGTGAATACACACAGCACTAATCCGAACATGCAAACAACAATACGTAGAAATTTTAGGTGGAGCCTAACGTAAGGTACACACAGTTTAACAAGGTGTGGGTCGTCCTTGGCATCATGGTCAGTCAAGAGACCACGCATCGGGGCCTACGGACTAATCTACACGATTACTCAACTACGGCTAGATAGCCGTAGTGGCAGATGCCAAATAGTAAATGGCAAAAGAGAGAACAAACAAAAAAAAAAAATGAATATAAGGAAGCACCGAAGTTAACTGTCTCACGATGTGCTCCGCCTGCCTTCTTTGATGCTCGGAGAGAGAATCAAAATCGCGCAGCTCTCGCACCTCCGAAACATGATCAAACTTTGGTGTCCAAAGTGGTCCCATTGCACATTGATACAATTTCAGGGGCAATATTGAAAGCTCTCCAGAAGTTAATACCCAGTAGTAGGGCCGTAGTAACTCCAGGGATAACGTAAAACTTTACAACCTTGGTATTGTCTCCCACCGTGACCGGTAAAAGTACATAACCGGTGACGGGGGAAGACGAACCATTAGCAGCAGTAATTGTATCCAAATCATAAGATACTTGAACCCCAATGTTAGCGAGTTCACTTAAAATAACATTATTAATAATTGAGATTTCAGAGCCTGAATCTAACAGGCCTTCGTAATTAGCTTTATTAATGGTTACGGGTAAAAAGGGACGAGTATCAGAACCGCCAATCACGTGAACCAAGGGCTTGTCCTTAATAGGGAGCCCGCGAGATGTGTTATGCCTTTTGTGGGCAATACACTTATTATTATTATTAAAAAAAAATTTTGTACGATTGGTAAACGTTCTACTGGAAACTGTGGAACGATTTCCCCGGTTCACGCCTACACGTTTTTTTGAATTAGTATTCCTCGGTAGTTGTTGCTTCGTTGAACACTTGGGGCACGTTGAGGCAGTGACGTCTGGTTTACCACATCTATAACAAATCACTATCTTGGGAGCCGTACATTCCTCTAGCGAATGTCCGTTAATACGACAACGAACGCAAAACTTAATTAATGTATTTCTTACCGCCGCAGACTTATTAGGTTTGTAAGTGTTCGTGTTCGTTGAACACTTAGGGCAAGTTAAGGCAGTGAAGTCTCGTTCCCCACACCTATAACAAATTAATATCTTGGGCGCTTTACATTCCCCAAGCGAATGTCCGTTAATACGACAACGGACGCAAAACTTAATTAATGTATTATTTACTGCCGCACATGGTACAGACTTATTAGGTTTGTAAGCCAAGTCGCGTGCGAGCATTTTGTCGTGTGGCCGCGGTGGTTCGATAAACATACCGGCCCTATACTTTGCATGTTCAAGTAGACGACAATATTTCTTTAGCTCAGACCAAGTACTGACTTGCTGTAGTGCCAGCTTTGTGGAATAGAAAGGCCTAATATTATAAGTAACTATAGTTAACTTCTCAGCTTCGGTAATAGGAGACCGTAGTCTCGAAAAATAATTCTGCATTATGCTTAAATAAGTAACAATGTTTTCATCGGGTCCTTGAGTTCGAGAACGGATTTCCTGTAAAAATAGATGGTCGAAGTCTAAGGGTAGGTATTCGTCGAGCATAAAACTCTTTAGCTGAGCCCAGGACGCGACTTCCGTCTTGATGCCTCGGTACCAGAACAATGCCTCCTCTGTAAATAATTCAGCAGCAGATGCCAACAACTTTTGGTCTGATATACCCCGCGACAAACAAAGCTCCTGTACACGCTCAATAAATTCGATGACACAGCCCTTGCCATTAAACTTCAACCCTAACGAATGTACATTTGAATATCCATCGCAAGTAATCACTGGGTGTATAGTTGTCTCGGCACCTGTAAGTGTGAGCTCACCCTTATTTATGGTTGAAGGTGTGTGATTACCCTTATTTATGGTTGAAGGTATGTGATCACCCTTATTTATGGTTGAAGGTGTGTGATCACCTTTATTTATAGTTGAAGGTGTGTGATCACCTTTATTTATATCCTCCATCCTTCAGTAGGACAAGACTAACGTAGGTAAAGTAAAGTAAGTAAAGTAAATTATAGGTTCAAATACCTAGCGTGACCGACCAACACACAATTCACCATGGGTATCTCTAAGACCTCTTCTAGTTGTACACAAGTTAATAAATGCGCATAAGTAGTACACTCATGTTAAAAGTTATGATAATACACAGTTATCGAAATACACAACAAAAAAACACATTGTTACAATGATAAAAAGATAAGTAGGGTACAATTAATGTCTTGTATATAGAACATTTGTAAATTGTCAAATGAGACCTGTATATGGTACACCTTTCAATAGAACAAACAAAAAATAAAGATAGTACATAGTAGTAGTATTTAGAAAATAAAAATAGGTTCAACGTTTGGTCATGGTGACACACATCTATGGTTGTGTAATTGTATAGGTACGTTTTCAATGAAAACTTAGATTTAATTGTTAAATTACTATTGACAAAAAGTCAAGTCTTAATTTGGATATGTAGTGAAAACAATACAAAGAAATTTGTATTCATATAGGTAGTTACCCAATCTCCTGTTCAACAACAAAAAAAAATACAAACAGGGTACCAATACTAACAACCAATAATAAGTAGGTACCAATAATAATATTATGTAAAACAACAAAAAAAAGTATGAATGTCACCAAAGTTGTTTTTTTTTTTAACTTGTAGGTTAGTTAGGTATAAGCTTATGTCTAGCATTGTTTAGTAACAACTCACCAAGGAGTGTGTATTTGTGTAGTACATCTATTTGAAAAACAAATTAACACTAATAAATACTATGTATTTGTATCGTCACTGACCAACCTTTCAGTAAGCAATGATTACTGACAGGGAAAATATTCGCACATACCAACAAACCAGTTCGAGCGCCATGTAATGTTTATTATTTTTGATGTTAGGAGGTCAAAGGATAGAAATAAAGTATTCATTTAAGCCACTATATTTTTATTGTAAGAACCTTCTAAGATAATATAGGGGAACTGAGGGTTCCCCTCTGCAAGGATTTAATGTACTTTTAGCCTAGGATACAATTTAGGTCTATTCTAGGTGCTATGTTATTCAGTAATACAGGGTATATGGTTGGTGCGCTTGGTCAGTAACGATAGTGTATCTTTATGAAGATACCGTGGTAATTAAGGGTAATAGGTTAAGAGATTTTATAAGATACTTTCCCGGTGAAATACGCCACTCCTGCAAGCCGGCAGACACCGTCTCTGTTCCGGTCTCTGCCCACTCCAGGCAGAAGGAAGCTGGGTTCACACCCAGGTAGTATGGTAGTACCGTAAACCTCCTAGAACAGGAGTTAAAGACTTATTCCATGCATTATGGCCACTGTTATTATCTAAGCGCCTACCACGTCGTACATATTATGTGTACATACCTTTCGGAGGCGAATATCCAAGCTTCACCCGATTAAATCCGGCTAACACATGCAAAGCATGCATGCGTATCGTGTAAGTCGGTCTCTAGCCAATCCTGGCCAGATCAGGCAAAGATTCCTGTTTAAATTTAGTGAGACAACTCTAGACACGTGTGCGTTCAAACTCAAACCTGTAAGGAACGAGAACCCACTGTCAAAACATACAGTACATACGCTAACTCGCTAGCACAACAACATTTTATCTAAAACTTACCAAACTTCGAAATAAATTACAATAAATTAAATTGTAATATAAATATGTGATGCGAGCGTAGCTCGCTTGTATAAAATGGCTGTCACACAAGTCACGTGGTCCAGCGTCCAATCAGGAGAAAGCCAGTGTTGCCGCTTTATTATGCAAATTTCAACCAACTAAAATGGAATACTGCCACTACAAAAATTACAACATTACACAATGTCAACTGTTCCTGATCACTGTAATCAAAGTCAGACTAATAATAATACTAGGCGGCTCGCCGGAACGTCGAAATAAATAAGACGGAGTGAAAGACAGGTTAATTGCATTACGGCATAAATAAATCACACCAATCGAATGAATAGTTCCATAGTTAAATAATTTGAAGTTTTGAATTATTAAATTTGGCGCGCGAAATCCAAGAATCGATTTTTTTAGTACTGTGAAAGGTACGTTACTTTAATGTTTGATAACTCAAAAACTATATAAGCTACATATACCAAAACCTATATAGCAAAGCACGTTAATGTGTTCTATCTGCAGCCAAAGTTCAAGTCGATAGGTTTAAAATTGCGACGTAGTAACTATTTATTAATCTGTGCCGGTATCGTGGCACAAAGTTTATTGATTGAGACCAAGTATGAGGAAGACTCCGCTGCGCTCCGTCTTAATAATCAGGATCATGCCGTCTCCTAGACCAAAGGTCATGTGAAGTGATGTACTCTCTACTTATAGACGAAAATATCTAAATACAGTAGTTGTGACATTTAACATTTGGGAACTTTTTAGAGGCATCGCTGCTGGTGGTAGGTTACTAGAGCGTTACTAAAAATATTTCTACGAGCTACGTACAAACGTGTGCTAAACAACGTCCACTATGTGGATAATGTAAAGCAATACCTACTTAATACGAGTATAAAACAATCTATCATGTAGTACGAGTATGTACGTGACACATTGTTACTTACTCATGATGTATTTATTATTCAGGTATAATGTTTTATTACATAAGTACACGTTGAATTCAAATATTTATAAAATAATGGTACGGTTACACATGCTTATTAGTGGCACGAGAGCATGCTACTATGTAGCATTTGCTACCTATAGCATGTGTGTCGAAACATTGCTAGTAATAAGCATGTTAATTTCGAGCATGCTCAAAAATCGACCGTCGTGCGATTTTGGAGCATGCTACCTGCAGCGCGGGTGGACGAAGGAATGCTTTTAGCGCGTGTGAACACGTTTGCTTATTGAGCATGCTAGTTTCTTTATAGCGTCAATTTTTGAGAGTCAACTCGTCAAAAAGATGAGGTAACATGAAATAATTTTTGTATTGTACCGCACTACTCAGAGGTGGTACTTTTACTATATCGTTGTTGAAGTGCATATGAGTTTTATTCATGTTTTCTCTACATTAATACACTTATAAATAATTCATTTGACTGTTTGAAATTCAAAATTAAATAATTATAGGTGTACACACTACAAAAACAAAACAATTTTCAAAACTTTTGTTTGTCGGTCTGTCTGTTTGTTCCGGCTTAACACATTACAGTGGTAATGAATGAGAAAGACAGGCTTTATCGGTATTTTTCTAGAACCTAACGTAATTTTAGGCTAATATTTTTTATCCCAGGATTGTTCCCCTGGGAATTGGAAATCCGATAACTTCTACACGGGCGTCCGCTAGTAACTACTTTATCTTAATGGAAATAATCTTCCCATGGGAATTGGGAACCACATAACTATTCGAGCGGGTGTTACCGCAGGCGTTCGCTAGTATTTTAGATTAATTTTAACAAGAACACGATCGAATAAACACTATGACCAAAAACCAGCGATGATATAGTTGACACCAATATTGAACCTTAATCATCCAAACATGGTACCATTGACGGTGCTACCGTTTCGAACACATGGTCATAGATAATACACATTGTGCATAGCTTCACCACAGAGTAGTTTTGGGTGCAAAGGGGCTCTACCAACATCTTTAGGGCCCCAGTGGCCTCACCTGCTAGTGGCGTACCTGCTGATCAACGGACGAGGCTCGTTAATTTACGGTACCTATGGGTTGGCTTCGGCCCCTAGGTGGGTACCAGGTGGTACAACAGTGTTGGTCCGGGGAGGTACCACCGTGCAACTGTGCTAAAGCCTCCCAAGTAACCCAGCCCAGGCTGGGTTGCGTTAGGGGTTCAGCAGCTGCACCGCCGGGCCCGGGGCGATATATGGTACAGCAGGCATGGGATCAGTGGAGGCGAAACGGAGTCTAGTGTGGGTGATGTGGGTCGATTCACCGGCCAGGGAGACCCTTAGCAACGGCGTTGCTGCAGCCGCCCGCAACACAGTCATGGGGCCCGCCTGGGACCAACCACCTCAGGAGGCTGCCCCACATGTTGCGCATAATCATGATGTGGGATCGCCGCTCCGGGTGGTAACCGGTGTGGGGTAGCGGCGGCCTTGCATCAGGGGGGTTTGGGAGCCCTTCCGTCCGGCGAGTCGGCTCCGACCTAACCACACGGTTCTAGACAAAGCTAGCCTCTGCGCTTTATCACTTACTGCTGCGCCAAATGTCGCCCTGTCTTCACGCTTCTTCTTCTTCAAATCTACAATGGCAGTGCAACAAAAAAAAAGTAAACGTTTCACAGCGGCCCCAGGAAACCACACAACTTCACTTTTCGAGGTGGAGTTCACTAACATCCGTGGACTCCATGCGACCCTCGATGCCGTCCACCATCACCTTGAGACGGCACGGCCCGCTGTGATATTCCTCACGGAGACACAAATACACCGCCCTGACGACATGTCTTTTGCGTTTTGTCGGTTGCGCTGCCTAGAGAAACCCTCCAACTCCGTCTTTTGGCTGCACGTAGACCATGGCTCCATGAGCCAGATCTACGTGTGCGTCTACCGTTCCCACACAGGGGATTCTGAGACAACAAAGCTCTTCCAGTACCTCAGCGAGACGGCTACTGAAGCGCAGCTTCCTGAACGCTGACCTAGTATTTCTGGGGGACTTCAATGGCCATCATATTGAATGGCTGGGGTCCCTCAGGACTGATCATGCGGGTAGGGCCGCCCATGCGTTCGCTCTCTCCCACGGTCTGACCCAGATGGTATGCGGGATCACCCGGATACCAGACAGGTCAGATCACGCGCCAGCTCTGCTGGATCTACTGCTGACGAGTCACCCAGCCCAGTACAGTGTTTCGGTAGGAGCCCCAATGGGTAGTTCCAACCACTGTGTTGTTTACGCTTACATGAAGGTGTCACCTCCTGCACATGCTGTTCAAACGTCACGACTTCTATGGCACTACTCGTCAGCGGATTGGGACTGTCTACGCGATTATTATGCGTCCGTCCCCTGAAGCCAGCGCTGTTTAACAAAAACAGTCGGCATATCGCGCCTGGATCAGGGCCCGGGCTGTGCTCGACCCAAACGTGGGCCACTTCAAAGCAGCGTACAACTGGGCCACAAAATCCAGCAATAGGGCCTTTAAGAGAGCGAATGCCCAGCGCGTCGCGCGGCTTGGTCAGGAGCTCACTTCCCATCCCACGGGCAGCCGTGGATAATGGCAACTGACCAAGGCCAGTGCAATCTTACTTTTATCAGCTCTCGCTGCCACCGCTGCGTTACCCAGATGGAACACTGGCTTACAAAGCCCAAGAGAAAGCAGATATGCTCGCAGACCTCTTTGCGGCTAATTCCCGGGTCCGGGACCGTGGCCTGCAGCCCCCCGCCATCGCCAACTGTGGCCACACTATGCCTGACGTTGTACTCAGGCAATGTGATGTACGGGCAGTGCTGCGATCATTCGACACGCGGAAAGCCAGTGGCCCTGACGGCATTCCGGTGGTGGTACTACAGAAATGCGCAGCTGAGTTGTCTCCTATACTAACTCGTATGTACCGCCTGTCTTACTCCACAGGAATCGTGCCGGAGGTCTGGAAGGAGGCGAACGTACTACCTATCCCCAAGAAAGGGGATCGGTCTGATCCAGGCAACTATCGACCAATAGCTGTCACCTCTGTTTGAGCTCATCATCAACAAGCAGCTCATGCGATACCTCGAAGATCACTCGCTAATAAATGATCGGCAATACGGCTTCAGACCTAAACGATCAACGGGTGATCTTCTGGCATTCGTAACGCATGTCTGGAGTGAGGCTATGGAAAGGCACGGCGAGTCGTTGGCGATTAGCCTGGACATCGCCAAAGCCTTCGATAGAGTTTGGCATACTTCGCTCCTTTCCAAGCTTCCGGCATATGGTCTGCCTCCTCAACTGTGCAGCTGGATGGCCAGCTTTCTGAACGAACGCCGAATGCTGGTTCTCTGCGATGGCCAGGCTTCTCGCTTTTTGCAAGTGAATGCCGGGGTACCGCAGGGGTCCGTGCTGTCACTAACTCTCTTCCTTCTGCATATCAAT
>OY748288.1:25554838-25703695 GCA_963556515.1 Nudaria mundana | reverse complement strand
CATTTCTAAAGCACGTGCAGGAGGTGACACCTTCATGCCAGCGTGAACCACACAGTGGTCGGAACTACCCAATGGGGCTCCTACCAAAACACTGTACTGGCCTGGGCGACTCGTCAGTAGTAGATCCAGCAGAGCGGGCGCGTGATCTGACCTGTCTGGTATCCGGGTGATCCCGCATACCATCTGGGTCAGACCGTGGGAGAGAGCGAACGCGTGGGCGGCCCTACCCGTATGATCATCCTGTCAGGTCAGTCCTGAGGGACCCCAGCCATTCAATGTGATGGCCATTGAAGTCCCCCAGAAACACTAGGTCAGCGTTCGGGAACCGCACCTGCGCATCATCACCCGTCTCGCTGAGGTACTGGAAGAGCTTTGTTGTTTCAGAATCCCCTGTGTGGGAACGGTAGACGCACGGTAGACCATGGCTCTATGAGCCAGATCTTCGTGCAGCCAGAGGACGCAGTTGAGGGGTTCTCTAGGCAGCGCAACCGGCGACAGCAAACATCCGCCCTAATGAACACGCACACCCCGGCTTTATCTCGAAATTGTTCCTCGATGACATAGCCGGGGTAACACAGGTAAGATGTGTCGTCAGGGCGGCGTATTTGTGTCTCCGTGAGGAACACTACAGCGGGCCGTGCCGTCTCTAGGTGATGGTGGACGGCATCGAGGTTCGCATGGAGTCCACGGATGTTGGTGAACTCCACCTCGAAAAGTGAAGTTGTGGGGTTTCCTGGGACCGCTGTGGAACGTTTTCTTTTTTTATGTTGCACTGCCATAATAAATTTGAAGAAGAAGCGTGAAGACAGTTCGACATTTGGTGCAGCAGTAAGTGACAAAGCGCAGGGGCTAGCTTCGTCTGGAACCATGTGGTTAGGTCGGAGCCGACCCGCCGTACGGAAGGGCTCCCAAACCCCCCTGATGCAAGGCCGCCACTACCCCATACCGGTTACCACCCGGAGCGGCGATCCCACATCAGGATTATGCGCAACATGTGGGGCAGCCTCCTGGGGTGGTTGGTCCCAGGCGGGCCCCATGACTGTGTTGCGAGCGGCCGCGGCAACGCCGTTGCTAAGGGTCTCCCTGGCCGGCGAATCGACCCACACCACCCATACTAGACTCCGCTTCATCCCCACTGGTCCCATGCCTGCTGCACCATACATCGCCCCGGGCCCGGCGGTGCAGCTGCTGAACCCCTAACGCAACCCAGCCTAGGCTGGGTTACTTGGGGGGCTTTAGCACAGCTGCACGGTGGTACCCCCCCGGACCAACACTGTTGTACCACCTGGTAACCACGTAGGGGCCGAAGCCACTCCATGGGTACCGTAAATTAACGAGCCTCGTCCGTTGATCAGCAGGTGCGCCACTAGCAGGTGAGGTCGCTGGGGCCCTAAAGATGTTGGTAGAGCCCCTTTGCACCCAAATCTTTGCAGTTACTCGTTTTCTACTCATATTTTAATCCTCTTTCACGCATTCCACCCATGCCATGGTGTTATTAAAACCTACTTCACCTACACACCTTAGCTAATAAAAAATATATCAATAAACTTATAAAAATAATAATTTACATCGGTGTGTTTGTGAGTTAAGTGAGATTATGAGTTAAGAATAGAGTTTGTGAGTTAAGTGAGATTATATAAAATAAACGTCTCCTTTTTTTTTGCACGTTCAGTAAATAAAATGCTTAGTTAGTTAGAATTATGTTTTATTCTGTAAAAAAGAGAGCATACATAATTGGACATTGAGTGAAAGCTGACAACTCCATTCCAAGTGTAAATGTAATAACGCGTACAAAATATGAGTGGCTCAGTGGATGGCGCATTGTTAGCGGACGTGTTTGTGACAGCTTCCTTCAGCCTCTCCCCCCACCCCTCCCTCTCCCTTGCTCCCCATATTACCTTATAGTACATTCAGTGCCAAATATTGACGTTACTACCTTTTAGAGTTTAACGTCCCTAATTAATAGTATTCGTAGGAGGTTCGTAGTATAAATTCCAAAAATAAAAAAAATCTGGATATTTATGCCGGAGACAAGTTGCAAAGTATTAAAGTTAACGCTGAACTTTGTTCTGGAATTTTAAGCCAACTTTAGTAATAAGATAAGTATATATCTTCATGCGTTTGTATCATAATTGATAGGAAATTAGTTTAGTAATTATGAGGCGATACGCGATACTCTTTAGCTCTACTCATCTTCATTGAAATTATACTTTAGTGCTCACGACAAACGTGTTTATGGAGCTTTGGAAAGTAAATTCGTTATGTAGGAGTCTATATTATTTTACAACTATTATTAGGTATGCTGTTTTGTTATTTAGGTAATAGCCCGAAAGTTGAGCGTTTGAATTAGAAGCTACATAGTGTGTACACTATCTTGTCGTTTGGAGTCTTTGGAGATCCAGACCAAAAGCTATTCAGCCCTAACGGTGATATAGTCAAATTAAGATTGAGTTTAAAGCGATGGAATCAGAATATATAGGCGATCTACTTACATCAAGAGTTAGTCCTAATGATCGTAACCTGTATAATCTACTGAAGTGTACCGTTCTTAAGGAGAACAATCCATGTTTATTTTCTTCCAAAATTTCGTGTAATAATAATAATGACGCAGATACGATACAAATTAAATACACAAACAAACAATGGTAAAGATTGACACATGCCTTAACATTCACGTAAAGGGCGGCCTTATTGCTAACAAGCGATCTCTTCCAGGCAACCACAAAACTATTGTGTCAACAACAAAATAATTCAGAAAAAAATCTGTTAAAAACATCTATTACTCGATTTACCAAAGAAGAAAAAAAGGAAAAACATCCTGCACTTGCATAGTTGTATCTAGGGTTGAAAATTGCAAGTAAAATACATGTATTTTTCTGCCGGACTTAGTAGTTTTCAATAAAATACAGAAGCTTTTAATGAGCTCTTACGATGTATCTTTCGCAAGTTTCCGTTTTCTACATGTATTTTACATAGTATTTTTCAAGACTAATAATAATAAAATAACTTTATGGTTAAATCAGCATCCTCCTTTAGTTAGATATAATTAAAAATCAACAATGTCGTGTTTTATATTTTCACTGTGGTACTTCTGTTATTTTAACGAAAATTGCATTGCTGCACTTTTTTATTAGTGGGTAGTTGTAATTTATTTTCTTATGGATTCGAATAATATTTTATCTCATGTTGCAATAGTTAGTAACGGCGCCTGACTTACTAGTACCGACCGCATTGTGATAGTTGTTATCAATCATTAATTCATTGATTCCGGATAGTTTATTGTATTGCTTTTGAGCTACTGAGAGAAGCAAGAGAATATGCCGCGAAGAAAAAGCAGTATTTGGGAGCATTGTGAAGTGACGGACGGTAATAAAAGTGTCAAATGCAATTATTGCTTAAAACAATATGGTTACAGAAGTGCAACGCGTATGGAAGAACATATGGCGAACTGTGAAAAATGTCCAAGTGATTTGAGACAAAAATACAGCAAAATTTCAAGAGTGTCTCCGATGTCAGGATCGACAACTTCGCAATCAGTTAGTAATAGTACTGTTTCTATTGCTTGGCCGATGGATCAAGATCGTGGCAATGTAGTATCTACTACATCAGCAAGATTGGATGATTTGCAAAATAAAGATGTTGTAGACAAAATTAATGCAGCATTAGCTCGTGCAGTATATGCTACAAACTTACCATTGTCATTATTTGAATCACCTTACTGGAAATCGGCAATAAAAGCGATAAATGAAGACTACATTCCACCCAATAAATATGCAATGAGCAATACATTATTAAATGCAGAATATGTACGAGTAAAAGAAGACACTGATCGAAAATTACAAAAACGTACTAACTTGGGACTTGTAACAGATGGATGGACTAATATATGTAGCCAAGGAGTGGTCAACTTTCTTGTTACAACGCCAAAACCTATTTTTATAAAATGCATTTACCCCGGTACTCAGAGGGAAACAGCCGATTTCATAAAAACAGAAGTATGCAAAGTTATAGAAGATATTGGTGCCGTAAAGTTTTCATGCATTGTAACTGACAATGCGAGTGCGATGAAGGCTGCGTGGAGACTTATAGAAGCTGAATATCCGTACATAGATTGTGTTGGTTGTGCGGCCCATGCTCTTGATTTATTGTGTAAAGATATTTTTTCTTTAGATTGCTTAAATACGTTATTTAAAAATTGCAAGAAGATAATTATACAAATTAAAAAAACCCACACACTTTTGGCTTTATTCGAACAAAAACAAAACGAGCAGTACGGCGTTCAAGCTAGAACTTTAAAAATTCCATCCGCCACTAGATGGGCCGGAGCTTACTTAGCGTTTGAATCTCTGTTAGACAACCAGGAAGTGTTACAAGCTTTATCAATTTCCAGAGAGGCAAATATGAAACCAAATTTAAAAAGATACTTGATGAGTGAAGAAACTTGGATCCATATAGGAAATGCTAAGAAGTTACTTGCTCCCATTGCAAATTCTATTGCAAAAATAGAATCTGATGACTCAGTTTTATCTGACGTTTTAGAGGCTTTCATCACGATAAAAAACAGTATCAGCAGCCTTGAAGTCTCTGATTTTTTAACTACAGAAACAAAAGAAGAAATTTTAAACTATTGCGATAGTCGTCGATCATTCTGTCAGAAGCCAATCCATTTAGCGGCCTATTTACTTGATCCCACTTACCACCCTTTTGTGAACAATCAATGTGTAAACCTTAATGACGACGAATATTACTCTGCTACACATTTTATATCAAAAGTTGCGGATGTATTGTCTATTGACAATACTTTAGTATTTCAGAATTTAGCGGAATATAGGGCACGAAGTCAATTTTGGAGTAACGACCTGTTGTGGAGTCCTATTATGAATATGGAAAATAATTCATCTTCGTCACGTATCAAACTTCACCCACGTGACTGGTGGCTAGGACTGTGTCACTCAAAGCCATTGTCTGCTATCGCCATAAGAATTTTGAGTAATCCACCATCATCAGCTGCTAGTGAGAGAAATTGGTCTTTGTTTGGGCGGACACACACCAAAGATCGCAACCGTTTGACAGCTGATCGATTGAATAAATTATTTTTTGTTAACTGGAATCTGAAATTTGTCAATGCTAAAGGCGGTATCAATCATGTTACAATTGATGAACCAGACGAGGTACAGGTTGACGATTGCAATAGTGATATTGAATTGTAAATAAAAAACTATTCTCTTATTATACTTAATAAAAAATAACGTAAATAATTATAAGAAACAGTGCCATTATCATTGTTTTATTTTTCATCTATTGTAATTTATGAAAAATAGATTGATTAATACATGTAAATTTGTATTTTTCAAATAGCCTTAAATTTGTATTATTCTAACGTTACATGTAATTTACTGGAAAGATTCAAAGTTGCGAAAAAAACAAATGAGTATCTTTCGCCATTTTCAACCCTAGTTGTATCCGTCTGTCTCGGGTGGCGTTGAAAGCAAAGTTATAGTGGGTTGGTATCGACAGATGTGCAACAGTTCAATACTTCCTAACGCATTAATGGACGGTTTTCTCTTTCTTCCTATTGAATTGAACCAAATAAAGTAGAACGGAACTTCCGACTCCTATTTAATAAATGTTTTGGAATTTCAACTACAACACAAAACAAGACACGTTTTCCCCCTGAGTAATCATTAAGGATCGATAAAAATGAAACGCCACTGCGCAGTTCGTTTGTCTCGCTAAAACTAGAGAAAGTCTTGATAGATTTGGCAAATTTTGGTCTTGAAATATTTGTAGAACTAAAGAAAAGGTTTAAAAGTATAATTTGAGGCGGTGCGAAGTTTGCTGGGACAGTTAGTACATGGGGCACACTAAAAGTTTTGCACTTCTAGCTAATCGGAACTGAATTTCGAATGTTATATTTTTTTAAACGTTGCAACCTTAGTAATAAAAAAAAACATATGGCGGGAAATCATTTGTCAATTGTTTTTAATCACACATCAAAGTTCTACGTATGCAACGAAAATGGAATTAAGTCGAAAAGATTTTAGAGCGATGATATTTTATGATATTAAAAGTTCTCTCTCTCCGCAAGACTGTGCCGCTCGTCTTCAAAATGCTTTTGGGAGAGAAGCACCTAGTTTGAGCACCGTGAGTGATGGTTTGCTGAATTTGAGAGAGGTCGGGTTTCTTTACATGACGAATTTCGTGAAGGGCGGCCTTCAACTGCCGTCAACGAGAATAATGTGGCTACTGTTAAGCGGTTAATTGAAGAAAACCCGCGGATTACCTATGAGACAATTCGAGGACTATTGGGGATTGGTATGAGTCAAATCCAGAAAATTTTACACGAAGAATTGAAAGTTCGGAAACTTTGTTATCGTTGGATCCCTCATGAACTGACAGCGGAGCAGAATCGGGCTCGCGTGGAATATGCTCACAGATGCTACTGAAGTACGACCACGGACATTCTATTGCTGTTTATGACATTATCAAAGGAGAAGAAACGTGGATTTATTGTTATGAACCCGAAAAAAAACAGCAATCTTGTGAATGGGTTTTTGAAAATGAAACAAGCCAACAAAAGTGAGGCAGGCGAGAAACGTTGGTAAAAAAGTTATGATCGCGTTTTTTTTCTCAGCTACGGGTCCCATCTGTACAATTCCACTTGAAGATCAAGGGTGTTAGAAAAAGTTTGCGAAAGACGACCCAAAAGCCGCGTTTTCCTACATCATGACAACATAATTTTCGGGCCTGTCGTGTTAGTTTAGAATAGAATTATTTTAAACTAGGTGGCATTACGGGTAATGGTTCATAATATTTAAGTCAATATCTTTCGTTTTAGTCAGGAATTCTCAGTCTAGGAAAAAAGTTTTTCTACGATTGGATAAGTAGTTTTCGGGTCTTTAAAACTCTAATTTAACCTTTTTTAATAAAATGTCAGCGCACCGCCACGGTACACGTGTCGGATAGAATAAGTACTGCTATAAATTTGGATAGTGTTTGTTTTCTATCAATAACTCTTGCTAAAGCACAGATATATGTCGCTGATATTAATATTGAATAAGCAATAGGTTACGTAATTTTTGCACAATAGGATATTATAATAATATAGATACACATTTTCACATATTGATACCCATTTATATTTATTTTGAAGCAACTTAATATAAAAACAATAATGAAATACTTACATACTTGTCTTGAAAAAAAAATAACAAGAAAAAACTGGCCAAAAAAAAACAGTCAAATTGAGAACCTCCTCCTTTTTAGAAGTCAGTTGAGAAAATAAAGAATTTGTGAACAAAAACAAAAAATACTTTCCTAGGATTTGAACCCGGATCATCTTTGATGTTTGCATCTATCCAGTGACATACGCTAATCTGGACTTTAATTTGTTGGTGAAATACTGTACTACAACCCACAAACGTGGAAATGATTCGGTAACAATATAAAATTTTATAGTGAATATTTCTTGAATTAACCATAAAAAGGCCTCTTTTAGCTCTTTCATCGCTCCAGTGTGACTGCTATAAATGTACGAAATGTTACAACAGTGTAAGTTTTAAGAAAGTTTAAGAAATGCTAATTAATCATTATTATAACTAGCTGTTGCCCGCAGCTCCGCCTGCGTGTTATAGCTTTCTTGATCAACAGTTACTGATTAATTAAGTATAACTGTTGAGCGATATTGTATCTTAAGATAAAATATTATAGTATCTTAGCCGTGTGCAACCTACGACAAACATTATTTGCGATTGGTACAGCAATCGGGTCTAGGGACCGAACTGCAAAATTAAGCTTGTTTTTTATTGTATATACTTTTCCGGGATAAAAGTACCCAGCGTGGTGACCAGAACAATAACGAGTAATGTATAACTAATAATAATCTCCTCTCCAATGAACTTTGATTAGAAGTTAAAATACTGCCATCTATTAGGAAATAATCGGGACAATAGAAACTGTTCGTTCGTGCGAGATTAAAACGTAAAATACTGCCATGTATTATGTATTTTTCGCACACAATACACTGTCATCTATTAGGAATTTATCGAAAATTATTTAGCCACTTCTATAGGACTTTTAAATAGTCCCCAAATTCTTCCAAAGGAAATCTATCATAGTTCAGCGCTGACGGAGAACACAAATATCCTAAACACAATGCATGCAGGACAGTCGGTTACACTACAATTCTAGGCAATGGTATTACAAGTCTTTGTCTGTCTAGAATCTAGATAACAGATAATACCAGAGCACTTGTGATTGATAAGAATTAAGTCAGTGTTTTCGGTGAGCTCCGCGCTGGTCGTTTGTCAGCGAGCTGCTAGGTGACAAATGAGACAAATTACGTGATCTTTCGATAATCTCCCTCCTTGCTGCGCAGCGGATGATCGATCATTTCACGATCTCACTTACTTTTACCACCACCACCATTTACTAGACAACTTGGAATATGCAAATGTTAAATTTAAATTACCTACTTGGATATTACTGAATGGATATGGATGAAGATATTTTCTAGTTGTATCTACAGGGAGTATTGCATGTTCATCGTTTATTTATGTAATTACAATAGTTCAGATTGAGGTTTTATTTAAAACATCTGATTTAGTCAGTGTCTATTTCATTAACTCTAAGATAATTAATCGGGCAGTATAGGTACAGCCAGCATCACCACACTCAAGGTATCCACATTCACATTACATCACCTTGAATATCAGACTTTTATATGACAAAATGACAATTCTTACAAAAGCATAATAATTCGGTCGTAACGCTGAGTTGGTGTGAAATATTTGACATGATGCTGACAGTGCTGAAGGAATCCAATAAGTGTGTGGCCACGGTTGAACAAGCTATCACACCGGCTATAATTGTATACACTCACACCACCGAGAGCATCGCCACCACCGGCTACGGCTAAACTCGTAGTGGAGTATGTTAGCTTAATGTACCTATTGATCCGATATAATCATGTTGCAAATTCCGCTTTGTTAATTTTGATACAATAATAAAGTATAACAATATTCAATAATATAAATTATTAAAGTGCTCTTGTTTTAAAGTTAAAATGTCATCGTTGAGTTTATATTAGTCCTACACGCCTGCTACTCATACAAGTCGATTCAGTTTAGTTTATAGCCAGCTTCAACATTACAGGAACCTTTTTAGGAATTTATGAAGTGATACGTTCGCCCAATTTACCATCAGAGGAACAGTCGAACACAATGGTTGGATTACTTTCTTTTTTTTAATCTAATTTTAAAAAGAGGATTTGACTAGTCTTGCTAGTCATGACAGCCTCATAGTGTCATTCCTACGTTTACACTACCTTTTATCCGTAGGGCCTACTATTGTCCACTACGCCACTTAAATGATATAATACAGAATCTGAATAGTTTTCGCGCCTTCCTCTGTAGTGGGATTAGCTAGAATGCAATTCAGCTCTGGCCCGTATATCGTTATGGAAACATTTCAGCAACAAGTGATACGTCATATCGTCACTTACACCACAGTGTTAACATAAAGGTGATGTCTTTTTTCCGAGTAGGTGGTAAAACTTGTTGACTGGAATGTGCCCAGAACGTAGTCTCATTGCCCACACGAGGTTAGACCTTGGTATGTCTACAGAACTAAACCAAGGTATTGTAGACAGTTGGCACTTTACAGTTCTGTACCATACTCCCTTATTTATTTAACATCCATAAAAATGTTCTGTCCACAATTGTAAACATTTTCTTTTAACAAGATATAAATGTTCAGTGGCATAGGCAGTGCAGACTACCTCTGACCCATCTATGATTGCTTGTCTAGCTTCCCTATCCACAATCTCATTACCATGTATTCCGATATGACTGGGTCCACTGAAGTGTCAATTTTAAATTATTCTGGTTCAGTTGCCATAACTTATTAATAAGTTGGTAAGCCAATGGAGTAGCGCGGGAACAGGATTACTTTATACGAGTAGTATGAGATTCATCATCATTTCAGCCGATCGACGCTCACTGCTGGGTATAGGCCTCCACCAATGAACGCCACAACCACCACAACACTTGGTCCTGTACTTTCAGCATCCAGTGGCCTCTTGTCACTTATCTTACAATGTCGTCAGTCCACCTAGTGGTAGGGCTAGTATGACATTACTTTTGGAATAATACTACGTCTCTTCTATAATAACAATAACGTACATAATTAACATACATTGCAATGTACTCGTATTCGAGCTGCGGCGGCGGCGGCAGGATATAATACCGGATATTATACAAACCGCATATAAGTTTACTTAGAAGCGACGTCAAAAGGATTATTAAAGATTTGTATATAGACAAAGACAAAATTGGCAATTACTGCACAGAGTCTTTGTACGAAAGTACTTACACAGATTGTAGAATACCTGAATAAAATGTTATATTATATTTAGGTACTTCCTAGTCATTGCGTGAGTAGTAACTAGCAGAGATGTTTCGAGTTGTTATCTGGGGGCACGGCCAAGTCGAGCGCAAAGCAAACACTGCCGTACCATCCTTTACTGGAACCATTTCGCCGCATTTTCAGGCCACTATTTGAGAACCTCTGGATAAGACCAGAACGCAGAAATTTTCGTCATCCAGTAAGCTATAATCACATACTTAAAATCCAAAATTTCAAGTCTGTAGGTCATTTAGTTCCGAAGTTAAGCGAAAGCAAAGTTTCGCATTTATGACACTCACTCACTCATGATCATCAGAATAGAACTAGTACTTCCCATAAACTCAAAGAGAGCTGAAATTTGGTACAGAGTTAGGGTTTAATAGCCACATAAAGGGAAAACTATAAAAACTAGGATAATCGAAGATCTAGAGTACCTGGTGACCCTAATTAGAAAACACAAGAGCCCAGCCAAACTATTAGAGATAGACATACCGCCTTTACAAAAAATATTCAACTTGGTGGACCGCTTCATTTGATGTCAAAAATCGTAGGTCTGAAGTATCTGATGAAGTACCCTCAGCTGGTCTCAGCTGTAATTAGAGATATGGTAATGCCCCCGTCTTATATTCTAGAGGCGCTGGAGAGGGACCACAGGCCTGCGTCTCGAGAAATCGAGTACCAGCGGTCCCAACTCCGCCAGGATCTCATGGAGACTTGGAGGGTGCGACTTGAGCAACCAAAGTGGGGAACTACCGTCATCACGGGGCGGTGAGACCGATCCCATGATCGGTCTCACCGCCGACGAGTGGCTGCAGAGGCGGCATGGTGACCTCACGTATCGTGGGACGCAAATCGTTACCGGGCATGGATGTTTCGGTAGCTATCTGTTTCGCATCCATCGTGAGGTCACACCCCGGTGTCAACACTGCGAGGTTTCCGACGACGACACCGACGACGACTCCACATGTTGCTGGAGTGCTCAGCGTGGGCGAGTCAGCGCCGGGGCCTCGTAGTGGGTCTGAGCGTGGATATCCTCTCGCTGGAAACCATGCTCCAAGCCATGGTCTCCAGTGCGAGTAGGTGGAACGCAGCCGTGTCCTTCTGCGAGCAAGTCATGCTCGCGAAGGAGGCGGCCGAGAGGGAGAGGGAGCGTACCCTCCCCGCTGAGTTTCGCAGTCAGCGGCCAGGGCGCCGCAGACTCATCTACGCACAGGACCATCGACCTCCATAATCGGGGCCTGAGGACGGCGGGATAGCCACCCGCGCCGATCTTTCAGAAATTAAACCGTCTAAACCGTCTAAAAGAATAAATAATGAACGCGAATGGGCAATACGAAAAACTGTTGCTACTGTACAAGAATCAGAACCGGAAAAAAAAGAAAAGAAAGATTTGTAATAATAAAAAAAACTACTATTAAAAAGAAAAAAACTGTCATATAAGAAAATCTAATAAAATAAATCAATATGCTCACGTTTCTACAAAAAGAAGTGAAATCCCACCAAAAACATTCTGTAAAAAACTAGCCAAGTCTCAATGGAGCTGCTTGTTTATCTCTAAAAAGTAATGAAATCTAGACAAAGTCGTGCCAAGTTTAAGGTTCCTTACTGCGATTTCTTTATTATTATAGTTAATGTTGTGTGACTTGGCCGTTGAAGGGTAAACAGGGGTACAAAACCAGGTGCTCCATGACACCATTGCACCAATCTGTCGCCAGAACCGCTACCCATTGACTATGGAAATTTGCCACTTGGAAAACGTTGATTCAAAAACCAGTCAATTGTAGGCTTGATAAAGCTGCGTATTTCAATTGCAATTGCAATTGAAATACGGTGCCATACCACGAGGCTCAGATGCGTGGTCGGCTCCTTACGGTACTGTTGTGTGCGAACTCTCATTATTATGAGTGTATTTTGTTTTGCAATTTCTCTAAAAAATTAGGTACTATTCTAAGTACCACATGATATTGTAGTATTTTTTTTTCCGATAATTCTTTTGGCGTGTTCTTTTTATTTAAGTAGTTTATATACATACTACCTCGGTGGCACAATGGTACTATGTACGGACTGCCACACTCGAGGTCTCGGGTTCGATTCCCGGGTCTGGTGGATAATGTATAATTCTCTTTAGAATTTTACCCAGATAATTATCCCAGAGTCTGGAACTTGTGCCCGGTAAATGGCAATAGGCTCGCCCCCTATTACATGGGACCTAACATAGCTGGCGAGATGTGGGTGTGTTTGCACACCTCTGCCTACCCCTTCGGGGAAAAAGGCGTGATGCTATGTATGTATGTATATACATAGTACCTAAATAACTAAATTTACATATCGTTGTAAATAATCCTATTAATATTATAAGTGATTAATTATTATAAGTGAGTATGTAAGTATGTATGTATGGATGGATGGATGTTTGTTACTCTCTCACGTAAAAACTACTGAATGGATTTTAATGAAACTTTACAATAATATAGCTTATACATCAGAATAACACATAGGCTACAATTTATAGAGATATAGTGTGAATTGTTCAAAATATGACGCGGCGCGACGGGAACGGGAAAAAATCCAAATTACCACGCAGACGAAGTCGCGGGCGACCACTAGTAGAGAATATAATAGAAGATGTAGTGGTTGTTGGGAGGTATATTGGGACGTTTACAGTAACACAGCATGTGGATGAATGAATATTTATTGTTGACATGCATTCGCTTTTACAATCATGTATACAAGTACCTATAGTACTAGAATATTCCCGATGATACAAAACTGGTTTAGGTAGGTGTGGCTTAGATAATAGGAACAAGTTTAAATACCTATACTTATGTTGTACCTACGAGTTGTTTACTTGTTGAAGTGCGTGTGCGCATCTAGCTATTGGTGGAATATTATGGTAGGTACTAGAAAGTTCTGGGCGCGCCTTCTTGTATTATCTAGACGTATGACGTCAGAGTTTAGGCATGCGCCACAAAGATATAATAGAGAAACTGTTGTAGGGGGGCTTTATAATTTCGCAATAAAACCCAAAACAAAGGTTTTTAGAACTTTGTCTGTTTGTCTGAATGTTTGAACACGCTAACCTCAGAAACGGCTTAACCGATTTGAATTTGCGGTTTGGTTTTCAATAGGTTCATAAATAAAAAAGTTATGTAGATCTAAAGTAACACGCAGGCGGAGCTGCGGGCAACAGCTAGTATTATAATAAAATTGTAAGTGGTCGATGTCTGTACATCGAAGATATAATAGAGAAACTGTTGTAGGGGGGCTTTATGAACGCAAAAGTACCCAAAACAATGGTTTTTAGAACTTTTGTCTGTTTGTCTGTGTGTCTGTTTGTCTATTTGTCTGAATGTTTGAACTTGCTAATCTCAGAAACGGCTTAACCGATTTGAATGCGGTTTTTAGTAATGCGTTGTGGTTTATTCAACTTAACATTTAAGGTTTGTTTTATTTCAATCGGTTCATAAATAAAAAGTTATGTCGATCTAAAGTACCACGCAGGCGGAGCTGCGGGCAACATCTACCCATAATAAATCAGTAACTGGTGATCAAAAAAACTATAACACGCAGGCGGAGCTGCAGACAACAGCTAGTATTGTAATACAAATAGAAACCTTCATGACTGAAATAATAAAAGTAGACTCCTGTGTGTACTGAGTTCTGTTTAGGACTTTCAAGTAATTAGATGTTGGATTTGGATAGTTAGTCATCTCTGGCGTCTCCACTAGTTCGGTTTAGTTGTGCAACTTCATTATGTTTCACTAGCCAATCTATTGCGGTTTTACTGTGTATTTGGGAAAATAAATGTAGCAAAATCAAAGTAAATAATACCTAATATTATCATGCAGGTAATTCGTGTGTGCTCATGAATGTCAATTAGACTGTCGTTCGAGGTTTTAGTTTTAGTTCTTGTTTTGTGTAGTCGATTATTCCTATGTAGTAAGAACTTTCCAGAAGTAGCATTGTACCTTCTAAAAGAATCAATAAAAAATATGAAAATACCTAAACAAGTTCTCCGGACACCAAATGGAGTATAAGAGAAACAACACGGCAAGATCACATGCCATTTATTGTAGAAACCAATTGTATTTGAGCAAACGTAAATAATAGCAGCAGGGAGGATACCTGGACTTTATGTCTGAAGCACGTGGGTTATAATGGTGTCCCACGAGCGAGGCGCGGCGCAGCTGGAGGTGGAGCGGTGCACGGCCTGCGTTGTTTTACCGAATGCATTGTATAATGCTCTACTGGGATAATGCGAGCCGTCTGTGTACTTCGCTACACACTGGCGCTGAAGTTGTCTAACTTTACAAAAACAGCTGCTTACACGTTTTAATAGTAAACTACCAAAATAATGAAGATTGTATCAAGTTAAAAATCAATAGGACTTCCTCGCATTCCTGGTAAGTTCTCCAGCTAAACTAAAAGTTCTCGTGTTAGGACTAGACTCACGTTAGCAGTGTGGGGGTGACCGGGGATCGAACTCATACCGCAAATTTGGACGCTTCATTATACAACGATCATGCGCTAGTTCTCGACGTCACCATGAAATAATTATATTAGTGAACAAACCTACAAACAATTTTGAACCATTTCAATCAAACTTACATAATATTAAGAGTCCTCCTATTAAATTTTACCGTTTTCGCTGATTTTACAGACGTGTTTTTATTTATTTTTTTTTTTTTTTTTTTTTATATTTAGGTCGACAAATTGACGCCACTCGCCTGATGGTAAGCTGAGGCGACGTCTGGCAATTGAGGGCGACTCTCACAGTACACAGGAATACTATAGAGAGTGGCCCTCAACTTGACGACCCTGTAATGTGCCTCTTCACGCTTCGCTTAAAGAGCCCAGGGTTATATGTAGGAGGAAACACGTGCGCAGGCAGGGCGTTCCAAGCCACCATCGTTCGGCAGAGAAACGATCGTTTAAAACGCTCGGTTCTCGCGAAGACGGTTTCCACGGTATGAGGGTGACATCTCTGCCCGGCACGCGTTGTTCGGGATCGGAAGGGAGAGGGTGGGATCAGGTTGAAGAGCTCTTCAGAACACTCACCGTGGTAAATACGGTAGAACGCGGCCAAGGAAGCAATTGTTCGGCGCTGGGCTAGCGGCTCAAGGCTTCCCGTTACCTCCGGACAGTCTATAATGCGAACAGCGCGTCGCTGCATAGCGTCGAGTGCGTCCAGCAAATACTTCGCGGAGCCGTCCCAGAGGTGAGAGCAGTATTCAACGCAGGGTCTAATCTGCGTTTTGTACAGCAGACACCTCTGGTGCGGTGTAAAGAATCGCTTTACCTTGTTCAGTATTCCTAGTTTCCGCGAAGCTAGCCCAATACATCTCTCAATGTATTTTGTGTTATTGAGCTCTCGACGAACGTCTATGCCAAGGATGTCTAGATTGTCCTTCATTGGTAATATTGCATTCTGAAGAGTGGGTAGGGGAAGGAAAGGGGATTTTTTCGCTGTCAATGCACACGTCTGTGTTTTGTGGGCATTGAACTCGACCAAGTTCTCGGCACCCCATTGGGAGATACTGTCGAGGCTTCGGTCGAGATCACCCACGAGATGTCGTCTCTTCTCCTCTATCACAGATCGCCCCGCCGTCGGACGAACCGAGTAACTCCCGTGCAATGTACTGTCATCTGCATAGCAATGAATGTTCCCGAAGGAAAGCATATCATTGATATGCAGAAGAAAGAGAGTTGGTGACAGTACGGACCCCTGCGGTACCCCGGCATTCACTTGCAAAAAGCGAGAAGCCTGGCCATCGCAGAGGACCCGCACTCGGCGCTCGTTTAAAAAACTGGCAATCCAGCTGCACAGTTGAGGAGGTAGACCATATGCCGGAAGCTTGGAAAGGAGCGAAGCATGCCAGACCCTATCGAAAGCTTTGGCGATGTCCAGGCTAATAGCCAAGGACTCGCCAAACCTTTCCATAGCCTCACCCCATACATGCGTGACGAATGCCAGGAGGTCACCCGTTGATCGTTTTGGCCTGAAGCCATATTGCCGATCATTGATTAGCGAGTGATCCTCCAGGTATCGCATGAGCTGCTTATTAATAAGAAGCTCGAGCACCTTGCAAATGACTGAGGTGACAGCTATGGGTCGATAGTTGCCTGGATCGGATCGATCCCCTTTCTTGGGGATCGGTTGTACGTTCGCCTCCTTCCAGGCCTCCGGCACGAGGCCTGTAGAGTATGACAGGCGGTACAGACGCGTTAATACTGGAGACAACTCAGCAGCACATTTTCGTAGCACCACCGCCGGAATGCCGTCAGGGCCACTGGCTTTCCGCGTGTCGAGTGACCGCAGCACTGCCCGTACATCACATTGCCTGATAACAATATCAGGCATAGTGCGGCCACAGTTGGCGATGGCGGGGGGCTGCAGGCCACGGTCATCGACCCGGGAATTAGCCGCAAAGAGGTCTGCGAGCATGTCCGCCTTCTCTTGGGCTTTGTGAGCCAGTGATCCATCAGGAAAACGCAGTGGTGGCAGCGAGGGTTGACTAAAATTTGACTGTACGGCTTTGGCCAGTTGCCAGTATCCACGGCTGCCCGTGGGATGGGATGTGAGCTCCTGACCAAGCCGCGCGACGCGCTGGGCATCCGCTCTCTTGAAGGCCCTCTTGCTGAACCTAGTGGCCCGATTGTACGCTGCTTTGAGGCGGTTCACGTTCGGGTCACGTGCCGCCCGAGCCCTGACCCAGGCGCGATATGCCGACTGTTTTTTCTGGACAGCCTCGGCACATTCACGCCCGAACCAGGGGCGAGCTTTGCGGATGCTGGCGACATCAGTGAAAGGGATATAATATTCTATCCCTAGACTGATCTCGCCAGCAATGGCAGCAGCGCTATCCGAAGGCGCCTTCCCTACAAAGCAGCGCTGGCTCCACGGGATGGACGCAAAGTAATCGCGGAGACCGTCCCAGTCTGCCGACGAGTAGTGCCATAGTCGTCGAGTCATTTGTTCAGCACGAGCAGGCGGTGGCACTTGGAAGCTGGCGTGCACCACACAGTGGTCGGATGTGCCCAGTGGGGCGCGTACCGACACACTGTACTCGGCTGGGCGACTCGTCAGCAGTAGATCCAGCAAGGCGGGCGTGTGGTCTGACCTGTCAGGTATCCGGGTGATCCCCCGTACCATCTAGGTCAGCCCGAGGGAGAGAGCGAATGCATGGGCGGTTCGTCCCGCATGATCGGTCCTAAGGGACCCCAGCCACTCAACGTGATGACCGTTAAAGTCCCCCAGGAAAACCAGGTCAGCGTTCGGGAACCGCACCTGCGCATCGTCAGCCATCTCGCTGAGGTATTCGAAAAGCCTTGTTATCCCAGTGTCCCCTGTGTGGGAGCGGTAGACGCACACGTAGATCTGGCTCATGGAGCCATGATCCACGTGGAGCCAAAGGACGGAGTAGGAGGGGTTCTCCAGACAGCGCAACCGGCGGCAGCAAACATCCGCCCTAACGAACACGCACACCCCGGCTTTATCGCGGAATTGTTCTTCAATGATATAGCCCGGGTAACAGAGGTACGACGTGTCGTCAGGGCGGCGTATCTGTGTCTCCGTTAGGTACATCACAGAAGGCCGTGCCGACTCCAGGTGATGGTGGACGGTATCGAGGTTTGCATGGAGTCCGCGGATATTCGCGAACTCCACCTCAAACGAAGTCAACTTTGTGGGGTTTCTAGGGGCCGCTGTGTACCGTCTATTCTCTTGTTGCACTGTCATTTTGAAATATGGGGAAGCGTGAAGACAGGGCGATATTTGGTGCGGCAGTAAGTGACAAAGTGCAGAGGCTAGCTTCGTCTAGAACCGTGTGGTTAGGTCGGAGCCGACCCGCCGGACGGAAGGGCTCCCAAACCCCCCTGATGCAAGGCCGCCGCTACCCCACACCGGTTACCACCCGGAGCGGCGACCCCACAACAGGATTATGCGCAACATGTGGGGCAGCCTACTGGGGTGGTTGGTCCCAGGCGGGCCCCATGACTATGTTGCGGGCGGCCGCGGCAACGCCGTTGCTAAGGGTCTCCCTGGCCGGCGAATCGACCCACACCACCCACACTAGACTCCGCTTCGCCCCCACTGGACCCCTGCCTGCCGCACCATACACCGCCCCGGGCCCGGCAGTGCAGCTGCTGAACCCCTAACGCAACCCAGCCTGGGCTGGGTTACTTGGGGGGCTTTAGCACAGCTGCACGGTGGTACCCCCCCGGACCAACACTGTTGTACCACCTGGTATCCACGTAGGGGCCAAAGCCACCACATGGGTACCGTAATATACGAACCTCGTCCGTTAATCAGCAGGTGCGCCACTAGCAGGTGAGGTCGCTGGGGCCCGATAGATGTAAGAAGGGCCCCTTTGCACCCCCTTTTACACTGAAAATACTGTATTTTTATAAGTTTTAATGCACAACATGAAATATCATTTCAATAATGATCTAATAAGTGAGCTACTTTCTTATTTTTGTCATTAAATTTTGATTAATCGACCTAAAACAATCGGTAGTTTTTCGTATCTTTTGCTGGAAGAGGTCTAGAATATCACAAATTCACTAATCGTTTTGACGTCTAAAAAGTATTACAAAAATACAGTGTATTCTTGTAAAAGTCATCTATCAAATGTATGGATTACTTTTTATCACTTTCATAAAAAAAAATTGAGTAAACAAATATTTAAGTTAGTCAAATTTTAGAGAAAATGGGCAATGAATTGGTTCTTATTTCGGCTACATAAAACTCTCGTTCATAAAATTAAAACAACATAAATAAACCTTGGTTCAAAATCAATCCATTTCCAAAAAAAAAGAAAGCTAAATAATAAAAAATAGGCTGTAAATAATCTTTTAAAAACACCTAAATTTCGCTTTATAATACTCGACGCATGCCTCAAGTAAACAGTCCGCGCCAAGCGCTTACAGGGAGAGGAGGTGTCGCTCTGCGCGCCAAAATTCGACGCCGTCTACAGACGAATATAGCGTGGCGTGAGATTTTGATACTTTGGTAATATTAGTTATTATTTTGTGATGATTAGGCTTCTTTTTAAATACAACAAGTGATTATGTAGAATGTATTTATCATTGTTTTTGTTAAAAAAAGCTGTTATATTTTATAAAGCTGGATTACTCACTCACTCACTGACACAATTTTATTGTTCTCCTTTATGGTGGAGGGGAAGGTACCTATGTTTTTTTTGCAGAAATGTAAAGGGGGTTCGGGGACCTAGGGAAAATTCCGAGTTTTTGAGATTTGCCCTCCAGTCCCCCAAGGGGGGCTCCCGAGTAGAGTCAAAATGAGTAATAATTTTATAGAGGTAGTTTTTTATTTTATTTTTTTGTATTGGGTTCGCCAATATGACGCCACCCGCCTGGTAGTAAGTCGTGACGACGTCAAGCGATTGTGGGTCACTCACAGCACACTATACTATAGAGAGTGGCCCTCAACTTGACGACCTACTGAACCCAGGATTATATGTGGGAGGAAACACGTGCACAGGCAGGGCGTTCCAGGCCAGTATCGTTCGGCACAGAAACGAACGTTTAAAACGTTCGGTTCTCGCGAACATGTACCTACTGTGTGGGAGTGGCATCACTGCCCGGCACGCGTTGTTCGGGATCGGAAGGAAGATGGGATCAGATTGAAGAACTCTTCAGAATGCTCGCCGTGGTAAATACGCTAGAATGCGGCCAAGGAAGCTATTGTTCGGCGCTGAACTAGCGGCTCAAAGCTTCCCGTTACCTCCGGACAATCTATAATACGGATAGCTCGACGCTGCATAGCGTCAAGAGCGTCCAGCAAATACTTCGCGGAGCCGTCCCGGAAGTGAGAGCAGTATTCGACGCAGGGTCCAATCTGCGTCTTGTACAGCAGACACCTCTGATGCAGTGTAAAGAATCGCTTTACCTTATTCAGTATTCCTAGTTTCCACGAAGCTAGCCCTATACATCTTTCGATGTAGTTTTTATTATTGAGCTCTTGACGAACGTCTATGTCAAGGATCCCAAGGTAATGCCCTTCTGGTAATAATGCATTCTGAAGAGAGGGTAGGGGAAGGAAAGGGGATTTCTTCGCTGTAAATGCACACGCCTGCAATGTGCTGTCATCTGCATAACAATGAATGTTCCCGAGGGATAGCATATCATTGATTTGCAGAAGGAAGAGTTGGTGACAGCACGGACCCCTGCGGCGCCCCAGTATTGTTCCTCGATACATATAGACATAACCGGGGCAACACAGGTAAGGCGTGTTGTCAGGGCGGGGTATTTGTGTCTCCGTGAGAAACGTCACAGCGGGCCGAGCCGTCTCAAGGTATGGTGGACGGCATCGAGGTTCGCATGGAGTCCACGGATGTTGGTGAACTCCACTGACAGACCATGGCTCTATGAGCCAGATCTACGTGTGCGTCTACCGATCCCACACAGGGGATTCTGAGACAACAAAGCTCTTCCAGTACCTCAGCGAGACGGCTGATGAAGCGCAGGTGCGGTTCCCGAACGCTGACCTAGTGTTTCTGGGGGACTTCAATGGCCATCACATTGAATGGCTGGGGTCCCTCAAGACTGATCATGCGGGTAGAGCCGCCCATGCGTTCGCTCTCTCCCACGGTCTGACCCAGATGGTATGCGGGATCACCCGGATACCAGACAGGTCAGATCACGCGCCCGCTCTGCTGGATCTACTGCTGACGAGTCGCCCAGCCCAGTACAGTGTTTCGGTAGGAGCCCCACTGGGTAGTTCCGACCACTGTGTTGTTCACGCTGGCATGAAGGTGTCACCTCCTGCACGTCCTGTGCAAACGTCACGACGACTATGGCACTACTCGTCAGCGGATTGGGACGGTCTACGCGATTATTTTGCGTCCGTCCCCTGGAGCCAGCGCTGCTTTGTAGGAAAGGCTCCTTCGGATAGTGCTTCTGCTATTGCTGGCGAGATCAGTTTAGGGATGGATTATTACATCCCTTTTACTGATGTCGCCAGTATCCGCAGAGCCCGTCCCTGGTTCGGGCGAGATTGTGCCAAAGCTGTTCGACAAAAACAGTCGGCATATCGCGCCTGGATCAGGGCCCGGGCTGTGTGCGACCCAAACGTGGGCCACCACAAAGCAGCGTACAACCGGGCCACAAAGTCGAGTAAGAGGGCCTTTAAGAGAGCGGATGCCCAGCGCGTCGCGCGGCTTGGTCAGGAGCTCACTTCCCATCCCACGGGCAGCCGTGGATTCTGGCAACTGGCCAAAGCCGTGCAATCTAACTTTTGTCAGCCCTCGCTGCCACCGCTGCGTTACCCAGTTGGAACACTGGCTCACAAAGCCCAAGAGAAAGCGGATATGCTCGCAGACCTCTTTGCGGCTAATTCCCGGGTCGACGACCGTGGCCTGCAGCCCCCCGCCATCGCCAACTGTGGCCACACAATGCCTGATATTGTTATCAGGCAATGTGATGTACGGGCAGTGCTGCGGTCACTCGACACGCGGAAAGCCAGTGGCCCTGACGGCATTCCGGCGGTGGTGCTACGAAAATGTGCAGCTGAGTTGTCTCCAGTATTAACGCGTCTGTACCGCCTGTCATACTCTTCAGGGCTCGTGCCGGAGGTCTGGAAGGAGGCGAACGTACAACCGATCCCCAAGAAAGGGGATCGGTCCGATCCAGGCAACTATCGACCCATAGCTGTCACCTCAGTCATTTGCAAGGTGCTTGAGCTCCTTATAAATAAGCAGCTCATGCAATTCCTAGAGGATCACTCGCTAATCAATGATCGACAATATGGCTTCAGGCCAAAGCGATCAACGGGTGATCTTCTGGCATTCGTAACGCATGTCTGGGGTGGGGCTATGGAAAGGCACGGCGAGTCCTTGGCTATTAGCCTGGACATCGCCAAAGCCTTCGATAGGGTCTGGCATGCTTCGCTCCTTTCCAAGCTTCCGGCATATGGTCTACCTCCTCAACTGTGCAGCTGGATTGCCAGCTTTTTAAACGAGCGCCGAGTGCGGGTCCTCTGCGATGGCCAGGCTTCTCGCTTCTTGCAAGTGAATGCCGGGGTACCGCAGGGGTCCGTACTATCACCAACTCTCTTTCTTCTGCATATCAATGATATGCTATCCCTCGGGAACATTCATTGCTATGCAGATGACAGCACACTGCACGGGAGTTACTCGGTTCGTCCGACGGCGGGGCGATCTGAGATTGAGGAGGAGAGACGACGACTCGTGGCTGATCTCGACCGTAACCTCGACAGTATCTCTCAATGGGGTACCGAGAACCTGGTCGAGTTCAATGCCCGCAAAACACAGGCGTGTGCATTTACTGCGAAGAAATCCCCTTTCCTTCCCCTACCCTCTCTTCAGAATGCATTATTACCAATGAAGGACAACCTTGATATCCTTGGCATAGACGTTCGTCGAGAGCTCAATAATAAAAACTACATCGAAAGATGTATAGGGCTAGCTTCGCGGAAACTAGGAATACTGAATAAGGTAAAGAGATTCTTTACACCGGACCAGAGGTGTCTGCTGTACAAGACGCAGATTAGACCCTGCGTCGAATACTGCTCTCACCTCTGGGACGGCTCCGCGAAGTATCTGCTGGACGCTCTCGACGCTATGCAGCGACGGGCTATCCGTATTATTGGTTGTCCGGAGGTAACGGGAAGCCTTGAGCCGCTAGCTCAGCGCCGAACAATAGCTTCCTTGGCCGCATTCTACCGTATTTACCACGGCGAGTGTTCTGAAGAGCTCTTCAATCTGATCCCACCCTCTTCCTTCCGATCCCGAACGACTCGTGCCGGGCAGAGATGCCACCCCCACACAGTGGATAGCATGTTCGCGAGAACCGAACGTTTTAAACGTTCGTTTCTCTGTCGAACGATAGTGGCCTGGAACGCCCTGCCTGTGCACGTGTTTCCTCCCACATATAATCCTGGGTTCTTTAAGCGGAGCGTGAAGAGGCACATCAGTAGGTCGTCAAGTTGAGGGCCACTCTCAATAGTAATGTGTGCTGTGAGAGTGGCCCACAATCGCTAGATGTCGTCACGACTTACCACCAGGCGGGCGGCGTCAATTTGGCGAACCGAATATAAAAAAAAAAAAAAAAAAAAAAAACCTCGAAAAGTGAAGCTGTGGGGTTTCCTGGGGCCGCTGTGGAACGTTTACTTATTTCTGTTGCACTGCCATTATAAATTTGAAGAAGAAGCGTGAAGACAGGGCGACATTTGGTGCAGCAGTAATAAGTGACAAAGCGCAGGGGCTAACTTCGTCTGGAACCGTGTGGTTAGGTTGGAACCGACCCGCCGGACGGAAGGGCTACCAAACCCCCATGGTGCAAGGCCGCCGCTATCCCACACCGGTTACCACCCGGAGCGGCGATCCCACATCAGGATTATGCGCGAGAACATGTGGGGCAGCCTCCTGGTGTGGTTGGTCCCAGGCGGGCCCCATGACTGTGTTGCGGGCGGCCGCGGCAACGCCGTTGCTAAGGGTCTCCCTGGCCAGCGAATCGATCCACACTACCCACACTAGACTCCGCTTTGCCCCCACTGGTTCCATGCCTGCTGCACCATACATGGCCCCGGGCCCGGCGGTGCAGCTGTTGAACCCCTTACGCAACCAGCCTGGGCTGGGTTACTTGTGGGGCTTTAGCACAGTTGCACGGTGGCACCCCCCGGACCAACACCCGGTACCCACGTAGGGACCGAAGCCACTTCATAGGTACCGTAAATTAACGAGCCTCGTCCGTTGATCAGCAGGTGCGCCACTAGCAGATGAGTTCGCTGGGGCCCTAAATATATTGGTAGAGCCCCTTTGTATAGAGGAGGTCAAATGCTTTTGATTAGGAAAAAAAATTAGCCCTCGCCCCCCCTTTGAGAGTGCAACGACAGAGGAAAGGTAGAGGAGTTTTGATTACGGGATCATACGAGTATAGAGGGTCTTTTCTTGAATTTAAGGAGAGAAAAAAAACACCTCCCCTCCTAGCCCTCTTTTCACCTCCCCCACACAAGACACTATTATTATAAAATGAAAAAAAAAAGATCAAAACCATGTAATCGCCGTACCTACTGGCTGACCACCATCGGTAACTACGGACTCACGCACAAAATGTGTCAAATACCTAATTCCGCCCGTTTCGATTCTGCATACGGACTCTTAATACACCTCGCCAAATGTAACCACATCCCTATTTCTACGTTATCATTCAAATGTTAATAAATACAATACCCCGGCTAACATAATAGTTTAGTTCGACATGAGCCAAACGATGATGAACAATTGGACGTCGTCGTCCGCACCGAGGCGGAAGCTGGATGACTTATGAGTTACATTTGTTAGGTGCAGCTCGACTCGCCCTGATCTGTCAGCCTTTAACCTTCGTGGAACCGATTGATTTGTTTCAGAAGAAATATTGGGACTATACATGTTTACGTTTTAGTAACCCTTACAGTATTTACCTAATATGTTTAAAGTAAAACAGTTGTCTTTGTACTTAGCAGATAGAAACAGTGGAGTTGGCCGACGGTCAGGATGGTTCAGGAACTGAATAGGGATTCTTGTGTACAGTAAATAGACCCCAAATGTGACCGAAAATGGTGTCTATTTAAGTATGTGTGAAGTTGTGAACACTTTAAAATGGTGGTGTTGTAGCTGACTATGCTACGCAAGAGTATGAGGAACTATTCGTTTATTATTATTCTCATAATTAATTATTATTATAAACGACTTAGTATGTTAGGTTTGAAGGCAAAGAATTTGTTTAAAATGAAACTGAAATCGTAAGCAGAATAGTTAAGTACAGGTATTAGTCACAAAGATATAATATAACGACATTTAGTTCCCACTATTCTGTAAATTTCCACAGAGTAAGTAAATAATAATAGGAACAGAAATAAACTTGGCTATTACCTCTTTTTACCTTTGAAGTTTCACCGCACAGAGTAATGTGATTCTTGTGACACAAACATACAGCCATTTCATGCGGAAATTGTATTCAAAATAATATTAGAGCGGGTCTTGTGTGTAACTCAACTGTGAAATAGTTACTCGACATGTTTGGGAAAGGAAAAATGAATAATAAATGTCGTAAATATATTATATATCATGTATTGTAGCCGACACAATCACTATGTGCGGTGACACTGGAGTGCTGGTATACTTGAAGCCTTCTTGAACCTAAGGGTGGACAAACCAGCCCGGTTTAAGTTACATCGTGCTTGATAATACCCCAATGATTATAGTAGAAATGTCACTACTGATAGTCATAATGCGTTTACAATATTTCATCTGAGTAATTTATAAGTTCAATGATTCTGAACTCTGTACGTTCTATGTACCGAGTCATCATCATTCACTCATCTATAAAGTTTCGAGCACATTAGTTCCATCCTCATTGCAGAGCAGAATGCTAGCGAGATCATCCGTCAATATGTCAACAGTGATGCACCTAGTGGCTGCATGGAGAGAAAGGGTGTCAGTTGACAAGGAGGGGGCACTTGGGAGTAGGTGGGTGTTGTGCCAGGTGAGTTGACTTGCCACGTGAAGCCCGACCGTGATTTTGTTCAAAACTGTTGTACGTAAGTATCCGATACCGCGGAGACTTTATACGATTATGATTTTCAACTTAAAGGATTCTGTGTTCAAATTGTTTTTTTAAATTCCGCGAGATCGCGGTCGCTCCTATGTCCATTGCCGCGGGCGTCTCTGGTACGCACCAGAAGGTATTTCCAGTAATGAAACCTGGTGTAATAGCGGCGGGCGGAGATGCATGGCGCGCGCAGCATGCATCTCCGCCCGCATGAATGATGAATCTCCGGCGAATCATGAATCACGCATGATCTCCGGCGTCCACCAGTACACCTGCTTCTTTGCCGGTCCGGGACTAACCTTAGGCATCGCCGCATCGCAGATTTGCGACATGGCTCTCCTGAACTATTGCGCCTCTGCATCAGCATCGGCAGGCCTGTCCGGCGCCGGAATCCAGGCATGCACGATTGCCGCCTCCAGGAGAGCCTCCCGGTCTTGACGCTAAAGCGCCCAACGTGGATCCGAGGCCAAAATCTAGGCTGTGGCTAGGCGAATAATGCTCGTTTAGGAAGTTAATACTTTAAAATAATTTCTGGTTTCTGGGTTTACAATAGACAGATACGAAAGTAAGGTAGAAAATACGGAAGAGTTATTGTTGAGTTTGGATACTGTATGAGGAGTGTAGTACACACGATATCTACATACCTCACATTATTATTTATACTTCGATCTGCAGCTCTCAACAAACGTTAGTTCTGGCACAGTTACCATTAACATCCATTTCTTTGTCATCGCAATTTGTATCCTATTCGAACAATCCATTTTATGTTTCCATCTCATATTATTTATCTTCTTGTGAATATGAAAACACAGTCATGTACAGAGCGCAAATGTAGTATGTTTGCAGATCCTTAATACACAAATATATTCACGCTCTATATGCGGGCTTCTAAGCAGAGAGAGGTGATTTTATATATGACTGTCAAAATACACATTAGTTTTATTATAACTACCACAGTACAATATTCAATGGGGTAGTATATTATCCGTATGCTAAAACTAAAAGTTTAAATTAATGCAGAGCTTTTAGTTGCACATGTTGAGTACATGCGACGAACGAACTCAGCAGAGCTTTCTTAAGCTTTGATTTTTTGCCTTAAGCAGAAAAGGTTTTGTTTGTGTCGCCACTACTTGCACAACTCCACACACGGCTTAAAATCCTATATGTTTAGGACATATTTGTTTCGAGAAGAACTGTTGGTCTACAAAATGTCGTTTGGTAAGAATTCAGAGATTAAGAATTTGTTGTTAACTACAAATTCTTAATAATTCTTATATACTCGTATACAGGGTGTTACATAAGGGTTATATCAACCTGAAGACACCCCCATCAGCTGATCGCCCAGAACGCCTTTTCATATGTTTCGACCGCGAAACAAGAAAATAAAGTTCATCATAAAAAAGTTATATGCATTATTTCAAATCAAAACAAACGGGTCCCAACACTAGGGCTTGACGTACTTACTTATAGACAATGGTGGGAAGGGCGGGAGGCGGCGTCGCTCACCGACCAACACGCGACCTTGGTGCGAAACAGAGACAAAATATTCCAACCAGGAGAGAGATAGAAGGTTTTTCACAGGCGCGCTTTATTTGTACTACTTACTTTGATGCCGATGACCTTATCAGCTGATTTTAGCTAGTGTTTTTCAAGCAAGAGTGTTTTATTCGGTAATAATGTATTTTTTCTGTATGATTTTTTTTTCTTGTTTGGCGGTCGACACATATCGAAACGGGTTCTGGTCAACCAGCTGATGGGGTGTCTTCGGGTTGATATAACCCTTACGTAAAAAAAAATTAAAATATATGTGGCGGTTTATGTGATTGTGGTAATTATGGTGAAGGACATGTCCTTCAGTCAATCTGTGTACCACATCCACCAGCTCCTGCAGGTTATTATGGATCCTACATCATCTTTTCAAATATGGTGAAGGACATGTCCTTCAATCTGTGTACCACATCCACCAGCTCCTGCAGGTTATTATGGATCCTACATCATCTTTTCAATTATGGTGAAGGACATGTCCTTCAATCTGTGTACCACATCCACCAGCTCCTGCAGGTTATTATGGATCCTACATCATCTTTTCAATTATGGTGAAGGACATGTCCTTCAGTCAATCTGTGTACCACATCCACCAGCTCCTGCAGGTTATTATGGATCCTACATCATCTTTTCAATTATGGTGAAGGACATGTCCTTCAATCTGTGTACCACATCCACCAGCTCCTGCAGGTTATTATGGATCCTACATCATCTTTTCAATTATGGTGAAGGACATGTCCTTCAATCTGTGTACCACATCCACCAGCTCCTGCAGGTTATTATGGATCCTACATCATCTTTTCAATTATGGTAAAGGACATGTCCTTCAATCTGTGTACCACATCCACCAGCTCCTGCAGGTTATTATGGATCCTACATCATCTTTTCAATTATGGTGAAGGACATGTCCTTCAATCTGTGTACCACATCCACCAGCTCCTGCAGGTTATTATGGATCCTACATCATCTTTTCAATTATGGTGAAGGACATGTCCTTCAATCTGTGTACCACATCCACCAGCTCCTGCAGGTTATTATGGATCCTACATCATCTTTTCAATTATGGTGAAGGACATGTCCTTCAATCTGTGTACCACATCCACCAGCTCCTGCAGGTTATTATGGATCCTACATCATCTTTTCTGCGTTTTTTACACTCAAATATTTCAAAAAAGTAAAGTTATGATAGTGAGTTACATTGCCCGCGGCTAGGAGGTTACTGGCTTTGTTGCGCGGCATTCACTCTTAGCTTTCTGTGTAGTAATGCTGTGTGTGTATGGCTTTCTGCGTAATTTTTTTCTTTCTGTACACTTTATAATTTTAAATTTCTTTCTTTTTAATTTTGTTTCATATTTAGTAAATATTTCATTTACCTATGGATACTTGTTGTAGATACGTGCCGGTTGCCTTTATGTTGAGATTCTGTTTTTGGACTATAGATATGTAGACAAATGCAATCATTTCTGAACCTCATAATTTGCAACTAGATACAAAATAATAATTACGGAAAGGCCGCAGGTTCAATCGCAGCCGATGACATTCGTTTTTAGAATTACATAAATATTTAAGAAATAGTTTAAGAAAATCCATTGCTTTCAAATACAAAATATATCCACTTTTAACCTTCAATGCAAAACTCTGCTATCCCAATACTCTCCCGTCTATTTCCTGTCGGCAGTAGTTGGTCAGGCGCAGGCTACAGTTACACGCTACCTTTCGTAGTTACTTGTAGAAGTATTGTTAAGAAACGAGTACCACAAAGCACTCCAGAACTTGTACTGGAACACGCAAATCTACGAAACTCGGACACGCCCAACGACACCCTCAACTTAACCGCGTTTACAATTTAGCACATGTTTAGTAGGTAGCAAGAGGTTCTTCATTTTTATTTTTTTTAATCATCGTCAATTATTGAAAATTGTAGTCATTTGAGATTAATGAGTTGTTAAAAATTAATAATACAAATTTGAAACTGTTAAGTACGAGTATTATGGTTATTTTCAATCGCAAATATCCAGACTCATAATAACTCGTAATAAAATGGAAGCATCACGACTTTTCTCTGTTACAATAACTGCCGATACGTTTATTATGGCTATACTTCTGGGAGTAAACAAAAATATTAACTGAGTGGGTAATCGATGTGTCTGTCAAACTAAACAACAACTTGGCTCTACCAAATGCTATAAATGTATCACAAACAAATGAAGAACCAAGCTGCGAGAAGTACCAGTAGTACCTACTTACTGACAGATTTAGGGCAGAACAGCAGCAGGCCCAGCACTGCCATTGTCGACTTCTGTCGAAAACAAATATAAATTTTAACGAATGTGTTTATTTGGTCACATGACCGTTTACTGCGACATAATTGATTGAATATTATGTCGATCGACTTTACTCGACACTGACATGCTCTTAGTGCAGTTGATATTGTACATGAAAGATTACGTTGTTAGTGACACACTTTATTTGAAATTGAAATGGGACAGGGTTTTGTAATCAGCTCGTTATAAAATAAAACACCCGTTAATAGATTTGTTTATCACATTCTAAACGTACATCAGTGCAGTCGACTAATTCCTATTCTGTGGTGCAGTCAGCAGTGTAGATCGATCGATTATCGAACTACTGCTCTGTCGGTGAGACCGGTATAAATAAATAAATAAATAAACAAACAAGTTCGAATGTAATAGTCAGTGTACGCGCGTTCTCGCACCCAATCGCAACTCTAACTTTGTTCAACTATGTGAGGGAGGCTCGCGCGCGCTTCCTGCCACAGATTAGGTACTTGTTGATAAACTTCCGCAGTACGGCGAGAACCTATTTGATGTTCATATTCAACGTTAAGCTGCAAACTAGGATAGCAGCTTGTCGGTGAGCTACGAAGGGAAAAAGCTTTTTATTGCATAAGGAAGTACCCATACCTACTTTTATACTCTAGTTTTCAAGAGTTCGGTTTTGAGTTCGTGGTTATGAATGTGAAGTAATAAACTTTTGATAGTTTGGTTACGAGTCCTTATCATTACTAATATTATGATTTATCTAACAACTGAAAATCATCTATTCAGCAAGTAACCTGAAAGGAGTAGGTCTGTCATCCCAGGAATAAAGGCATATATAATACGGAAGCGAGTAAACCTTACCAAGCGGTCAATCACAATATCAAAACGGTTGAATGGATTGACCTTAAATTGTGCGCTCACAAAGGTAAAAGGACATACGGTACATTTTGTGCCGGTAATGGGTTCCTGCCAGGGCCGGGAACAGTATTCCACGTGAGTGAATATAGCGGCACTCACCTGAGTTAACATAATCTCGCAAAATATTGCCTCACATGCTAAGTAAGTTGCTTCAAAAGTGAGTCGTTTGAGAGTTCTCGTAAATAGTACCTATTTGTGGTACTTGTGGTCATGTACCCTTTAAGTGTCTGATTAAAACCAATAGTATTACATAAAATACGTAACGTTATTACTAGAGATAACTAAGGAGTTATGAGCCTACTTAAATACCTTACGGTACATGACCATAAGTTATAACATTATTTCACTTCTAGTACTGTAATTGTACTTACTTCTAAATGTAGCTATAACCTTAGTCACATTTAGAAGTGGCTCACTTGCATAATCTCGCAGTACCTATATGATTTCCATTTTCGTGGTGGCAGTCTATGCACAACGAACTACGCGAGATGTTTAGTGTCGGCTAATATAAACAAACCAAATGCAATTTAGACTTAATACAAACACGCGGCGGCTATATTTGGACTAGTTATATGGTACAAACTTGGATATAACGATATGTATAAATGTCTAAATGTGGTACCTAATAAGTATAACAAAATATTGAGAATACAGCAAAGGATAAGGAACCCCAAGAAGAAGAATAAAAGTTAAAATTGCAGGTAATAAAGGTAATAAAGGACGATAACCTGATGATTTTTTAAATTTAAAAGTGAGTACACATTTACACAACGTAACATGTTACATTGCGTAAGTGTGTAGTACACCTTAATTTGTTTCAAATTAACCAATTTACTTAAATTTACAGACAAACATCCTAGATTGCTTGCTCCCATTAACATCCGGTACACATACCCGGAGTATATTATTTATGTGTAAGGTGCAAGTTTCAGTGGAGTGCAATCTGTCGCGCGCCGGCACTCGTGATGTGTCACTTCGCGGAAGCGTTTCGTCTCCTCTCCGAACGCGGAGAAATTCCACGTTTATTGAGTTATTTCGGTAATTTAGTATTCATTCGGCGTTTTATGTATAAACTTTGGTTTTATGATGTGCGAAGTATTTTATAGCTCTTGTTGTTATTTATGTATCCTACTTATATTACAAATGGAAAAGTTTGTGAAGATGTTTCGTTAAATGTTTGTTAACCGCCGGGCGCCACTGCAAATACCTTCTGGTGCGGACTAGAGACGCCCCGCGCCCGGCAACGAACGTAGGAGCGGCTGCGGCTTTGGGCGGAAATAAAAAAGATGTTTGTTAACATACCTAAGCATATATTACACATAGGACATTTATAAACTGACGCGGAGCCGGATCAGTTATAAGTAATAGTACATACTTTCTATATATTATGTTTCATATTATCATTTGTATTGAGACTTTGAATGTCTCGCATAATATAACTTCGAGAATTTTTCGCAGTTGATACAATCTCTTGCGACCAACTACTTTTTCAATAAAATTATTACGATATGAACAGCAACAATTGATTAGAACGTACTTAGTTCGAAGCACTTATTACTTATCAACCCTTCATAAACGGATTCATGTTATAATCCCGTTGGTAATCTCGGTTAATCCCTTAATGGCTCATCGCGACTCAATATCTATGATAGAGGGTAATTAGATTTGTGTGTACCTACTAGCTAAGTCTGCGACGCCGCTCCTCCCGCTCCTCCCTGCGGCATAGTTCCCTTGCTGCCGTTTCTCACAGAACCTTTTCTTAGGATTCAGTAGTTACTTTTTGAAACAAAGTTATAAAGTCTTTGTTAACTACACCATAAACTTTTGAACTGTAACCAAGCTGCTTTAAATTAAAATTAAAACTTCTTAGTAGTCGAGTTGTCAGCTCATCATTAATGTTCTTGATGTGCAGATGTTTCTTTTCGGTATCACGATTAAGTCCCGTTTAGATATCATATTGGCCATCGTAGCTCAGTGGTCAGAGCATACCCCGATGACATCAGTTTTTGTGTTTTATTTATAATTTCTTTCTTCTTATTTTAAGAATAGTTTAAGCAAACTCATTGCTTTGAAATACAAAAATGTACTTGTGTTGTGTTTTATACTATTATTTAAATAACACTCGTAGGTACCTACTTCTTCTATTGTGCAAAGCTTTTGCAGACAATTCAATTAATCTAAGTAAATAGGTTTGCAAAGTTTATTTTAATACGACGACGTAGCTTTTTGTCTGTCATTTAAATAGACAACGGCACTTATCTATAATTTATTAGACAATTTATTAACAAAAGTGCTAAGTGTGAAAATATAAAAAGTCAAAAGGTAACGTACCAACAAGACATCATCTCATTTTAACGAACTTTCACTTTTGATTTCTTTAGGTCCTCTGTACCACATAATATATTAAGGGAATAAAGGGGATACGTTCCTTCCTGTTATAACTTATAATGTAGGTACTCATTGTTCATGAATATGAAGAAATGTTCAGTCGTTTAAATAGCAAACACATTTCACCACTTGAAGAAAAAGACAGGAACTTTTCTCCATTTATTTCCAGCCCAAATTTGGTGGCCAGCGTTCCACTTAATTCAGTACATTTTTAAATTACATTACATTACTTATTGCTCACTATGCAAGTACTCGTATACTCGTATGATCCGCACGGCCGCGGCCTCCTCGCCCTCACTCTTAACAGTATGCAGACCAACAGTCAAATCTCATATTGGTTGGTACGAGTCGAGTATGACTGGTACGTGACCTTTGTTACTGTTCACGTACTGAATGGTAATGACATGCCACCGCGCCACAGAGTAGAATAAACGGAACAGAGTTTCAGCTTCACACTTTGTACAACGTTGCACTAAGTCTTGGTGTGCGCATGTGTAAACGTTTCTAGTCCAGCCGGTGTAGTGTTTGAAGTGGTGTACCAATTTCGGAGTTTGTTTTTAGCTGAATCTCTGTTCCGATTTTTCTACTCTGTGCCGCTGCCGCACGTAGGGAGCTGAACCCTTCTCTAAATTCTAAATAAACAATGTGTCGCGTGAACACGATGGATTGGTGGACACCTGTGATTTGGGAAAACACTCCGTGACTGTTAACTAGTTATTTCAGTTATTTTTTTAAAAGTTCACGAATTACCGATCATAAGTAGGTATTCATAATTCGTGTACGTATTATACCTGTTTAAGGAATATAATATACAGTAACTATTTATTTTTTTACTATTAAAGTATAAATTATTACTTCAATTAACATTTTAAGTAAGTTCGCCCATTAGACACATTTTTTTCTTTTTCTGTATAAAGAATGCAACAAGGAGTAGAAAAAATGTCAGTGGCCGTAAATCGAACACAAGATCAATGCCTTTATCATTAGACAACCAATACCTTGAACCGTAGGTAATACTTAAATAAACGTTCCACCGCAGAAAAATATCAACTAAACATGACAAAATTGTGATACCTCATAATATTGTATTGAATCACAAACGTTAAATTGTCATCGAGTGCGCTCGTCATTGCGCATCTGTGCGAACAAACTTAATATCTTTCGTTCTATACATAATTAAATACTTCCTTTATTCTTTTGTAAGTTCAATTATTAGCTGATATCATTGAACTCTTAATTAAATCCAATCGGCACTGTCTAACAAGTAGGTAAGTAAATTAGTCCTCGACACAGTTTCAGAGTAGAGTATTTATTAAGACCGAAGAGGAAGGAGACACATTTATACAGAAAACTCGAAGCTGAACAGTAAACTTTTCTTTTCGAAGAAAAAACTTCTGTCTACTGAAACTAACTGTCGATTGAAATACAAATTAATTTAAATTCACAATTTAATCCAGAACAAGGAGAATATTCTCTAATTCCAGAATAGTGATAAAAAAATATAGGTAGTCGGTATTAGATAATAAAAAAATCTTTTATTTTTTCAATCAACTAAATACAAATGACCATGCCTGTTTCTTCGCGGTTACGAGTACATACTAAAATATGGAATAATGCTTATTTTTAAATTTTATTGTAAGACTGGTGCCGAAACTAGATAGGTACAACAGAATGTATTTGTATGCTGTAAAAACAATGCAAAATATGATGTTGAATTTTTAGATAATTGCAATGATTTCGCTAAATAGAAGACATTATAAACGTCGACATATGTTTCACCTACTATTCTTAAAATATTAAGAAAGAAATTATAAATGGATCATAAAAACTGATGACATCGGCGGGACTCGAACCCACGGCCTTTCCCTAACAGGGGGACTGCTCTGACCAACTGAGCTACGATGACCACTACCGACGACATCGAATTTTTGCTTCATATCATATTCATAATTTCTAGATCGCGCTATTAAAGCAATGAGTTTTGCTTAAACTATTCTTAAAATATGAAGACAGAAATTATAAATAGATCACAAAAACTGATGTCATCGGTAGGACTCGAACCCACGGTCTTTCCCTAACAGGGGGAGTGCTCTGCCAACTGAGCTACGAAGACCACCACCGACAACACCGATTTTTGCTTCATATCATATTCATAATTTCTACATCGCGCTATTAAGGTTAGCGTTGGATCCACCTACCGCAGTTCTACCGAACTAACGGTACCAGTGGATCGTGTTACAACGATATTTAAACACTGAATTTTTAGATGAATCCTTACCAAATCCATATATTTTTGTATTTCAAAGCAATGAGTTTTGCTTAAACTATTCTTAAAATATTAAGAAAGAAATTATAAATAGATCACAAAATCTGATGTCATCGGTGGGACTCGAACCCATGGCCTTTCCCTAACAGGGGGAGTGCTCTGCCAACTAACGCTAACCTTAATAGCGCGATGTAGAAATTATGAATATGATATGAAGCAAAAGTTCGATGTTGTCGGTAGTGGTCATCGTAGCTCAGTTGGCAGAGCAGAGGCGGAGCTGTACCAGTCCTACAGAGAGGCGAAGGGTATTCTCCAGGAGACTATAAAGCGGGCCAAGATTGCGGCCCGCGAGTAGCTCCTGGAGATTTTGAACCGGAACCCATGGGGGCGCCCGTTCCTACAGGTCAGAGGTAAACTCCGACCGAGGGCGCCTCCACTGACCCAATGTCTCCAGCCACAGCAGCTGGAGGCGGTCTTGGCCTCTCTGTTTTCAACGAGCGCGGAGGAGCACGTCCCCCCGCGCATGGCTCCGTCTAAGACGCCCGACGCGGATAGCACCAGCGAAGACGACGTACCCGAAGTTAGAGGGGGTGAGCTAGGTGCGGCAGTACTAACACTGCCCTCGGACCCGACGGCATTCCTAGCCGTGCATGGGTCCTGGCCCTTGAAGAACTAGACGGGGAAGCTGGTCCTGATTAGGAAACCGGGGCGGCCGGTGGACTCACCGTCTGGATACCAGCCGATCGTGTTGCTCGACGAGGTGTGTAAGCTCTTTGAGCGAATTATCGCGGAACGCCTCGTCGAGCATCTCACGAGTGTGGAGCCAGACCTGGCGGATAACCAGTTCGGTTTCCGTCGAGGACGCTCAACAGTGAGCGCGATCATGCGCGTGAAGAGCCTGACGGAGGAAGCAGTCTCACAGGGCAAGTTTTTTTTTTTTTTTGATCCGCGGCCCGACGTTGCGGCCGCACCTACGTCCATTGCCGAGCGCCTCCGGTAGAGACTGAGAGAATTCCCGGTGGCACCCGGCGCCCCTTGGCCACCAGTGTGGCCGCTGCGTAGTGGTCGGGTTTTACTCCGCATCTTTGGGGCCGGGTTTTATCCCGCGTCGGTGAGGGATGACGTGTGTGGGGTGAGGCACAGCACGCAGTCCTTTTAACCTGCTTCTGTAAGGACGTTGGGTTGCTAGTCCGTCGTCCTCAGGCCCCTATCATGGAGGTGGATGATCCTGCGCGGAGCCACGTCTGCGGTGGCAACTCAGCGGGGAGGGTCCGCTCCTCACCCTACTAGCCGCCTCCTTCACGAGATAATCTGCTCGCAGAAGGAAACGGCCGCGTTTGCTGGCTCCCGCTAGAAACCATGGCTCGTAGCGTGATCTCCAGCTAGAGGGTATCTACACAGTATCACAACGAGGTCCGGCGCTGACTCGCCCACGTTGAGCATTCCACCGATGTTTGGAAGGCTGTGTCTTCGCCGGAAGCCACGTAGTATTGACACACGGGTGTGACATGTGTGGGCAAGTTTCCGTGCCCAGTGATGATCTGTGTCGTGCGATACGTGAGGTCACCGTGCTGCCTCTGCAGCCACTCCTCCATGATCGGTCTCACTACTGCGATGGTGGTGGTTCCCCACTTTGGTTACGTGCACCTAGTGAGATACAATAAGAGAGTACCGATCCAAAGTCAAAAAATGAGTTGACTTGAACGAAGAGAGCAAAAATGTTAGGTACTAAATAATTTATTATGATCGTTTTGTCGTTGCGTAACAGGGAAATTACACACTCCGATAGGTTTTCACGATGATTGGTTTTTACAGGTCACTGAACTTTAATCTGGTCGAAATAATTTCACTTGTGATTTAATATACGGTCATCCTCTTGGATATTTTAAGAACACTAGAATTATTTATTATTTTATAGGTATTTTTACTAAAATTCTTGTTTAGAAAAATACTCGAAAATACGTGATACTCAGTTCGGGGTTTGACCTGGAATTTCCACTGAAAGCCGCCATAGGATGCCGGTATATGCCGGTTTCCTGGACCTTTCCTGGACCTTTGAAAGCTGAGGAACAGGGGTGTCTTAAATATATTTAAGTAGGTACTAGCTGTTGCCTGCAGCTCCGCCTGCGTGTTATAGTTTTCTTGATCACCAGTTGTAACGAAGATAGCTTCTTCCCTACCAGAATAGTAATAATAAGAACACTTGGGATGATTTTATAGGTATAATGTTTAAGATAACATATTACAAGTTATACTGCCACAGCCTTGGGTCGTGGATGATAAATGATTCCACACATTATTGAGTAAAACCATTGTTTTGGGTACTATTGTCTATTATATCTTCGATGTACAGACATCGACCACTTTTTTTTTTAATTCCGCGGCCGCTCTGACGTCCATTGCCGGGCGTCTCTGGTTACTAGCAGAGGGTATGTCCAGTGGCGCCCGGCGGACTTTGACCACCTCTGTGGTCTCTGCGGGTGTTTGGTCGGGACGAGAATCCCGCGTCGTTGGGGTAGGGTTTTATCCCGCGTCAGTGAGTGAATCTGGTTGCGTGCTATGGGGCAAAGGCCCCGCAGCACGCAATTCGCCGTCCTCAGGCCCCGATCATGGAGTTCGATAGTCTTGGGCGTAGTCGCGGAGTCTACGGAACTCGGCGGGGAGGGTACGCTCCCTCTCCCTCCCGGCTGCCTCCTTCGCGAGCATGACTGCCTCGCAGAAGGACACGGCCGCGTTCCACCTACTCCCGCTGGAGACCATGGCTTGAAGCATGGTCTCCAGCGAGAGAGTATCCACGCCCAGACCCACTACGAGGTTCCGGCGCTGACTCGCCCACGCTGAGCACTCCACCAACTTACTTTCTATGTTTATATGTTTAGTTATGTAAGATGCTTATAATCGCCATATCTGTTTGTGAATTAAACATATTTTCTTTCTTTCTTCTCTTTCTTTCAACGTGTGGAGTGCGGTGTCGTCGTCGGAAACCTCGCAGTGTTGACACAGGGTGACATCGACCACTTACAATTTTATTATATGTATTGATTGGTATGCCAACCAAACCAACTATGTTAGATGGACGGATACGCTCTCGAGCACATATATGCTGGAGAGTGGGGTACGACAGGGGGGTCGACCTCTCCAACACTCTTGAACATTATTGGAAATATGAATATTAAACACTGGATCGACTGTTTGTTACGGCAACAATTTATTGACACAACCACAGGCATACATGGGGCACACTAAAAGTTTTGCACTTCTAGCTAATCGGAACTATTTGAATTTCGAATGTTATATTTTTGCACACGTTGCAACCTTCTTAGTAATAAAAAAAAACAATTGGCGGGAAATCATTTGTCAATTGTTTTTTATCACACATCAAAGTTCTACGTATGCAACGAAAATGGAATTAAGTCGAAAAGATTTTAGAACTTTGATTTTTTATGATTTTAAAAGTTCTCTATCTCCGCAAGACTGTACCGCTCGTCTTCAAAATGCTTTATACGAATGCTTTAAGAGTAGCACCTTGTTTGAGCACCGTGAGGCGATGGTTTGCTGAATTTGAGAGAAGTCGAGTTTCTTTACATGACGAATTTCGTGAAGGGCGGCCTTCAACTGCCCTCAACGAAAATAATGTGGCTACTGTTAAGCGGTTAATTGAAGAAAACCCGCGGATTACCTATGAGACAATTCGAGGACTATTGGGGATTGGTACGAGTCAAATCCAGAAAATTTTACACGAAGAATTGAACGTTCGGAAACTTTGTTGTCGTTGGATCCCTCATGAACTGACAGCGGACCAGAAGCATGCTCGCGTGGAATGGTGCTCACAGATGCTACTGAAGTACGACCACGGACATTCTAATGCTGTTTATGACATTGTCACAGGAGACGAAACGTGGATTTATTGTTTTGAACCCGAAAAAAAAACAGCAATCTTGTGAATGGGTGTTTGAAAATAAGAACAAGCCAACAAAAGTGAGGCAGGCGAGAAACGTTGGTAAAAAAATGATCGCGTTTTTTTTCTCAGCTACGGGTCCCATCTGTACAATTCTACTTGAAGATCAAAAGAGTGTTAATGCCGAGTGGTATTCTACCATTTGTTTACCCAGGGTGTTAGAAAAAGTTCGCGAAAGACGACCCAAAAGCCGCGGTCTCCTACATCATGACAACGCTTCTTCACACACGGCCAACAAAACAAAGTCATTTTTAGCTTCCAAAAAAGTACATCTCGTCACCCATCCTGCGCATAGCCCCGACCTAGCACCCTGTGATTTATGTATTTTCCCCAAAATCAAAGATTTGATGAGAGGTTTCCCTTTACCAACTCCGAAGAGGCAGTGATAGCGTTCAATCAGCACGTAGAAAACATTTCAGATCTGTGGTCCTCCTGTTTTAAAAAATGGTTCGATCGCATGAAAATATTTTGTAACATTATGTTTTGGTTTTAACATGTTGTTTTTTTAAGTTACCCAAAACTTATAGTTTGACCTACGTACAGTCATAAATGCACAGAGATACTAATGCCAATAAAAGAGTCTCTCTATCTTCAACACACCCGTGCACCCCCTCAAACTAAGATCCATGTACACTTTACCTAACTAAGATTAAAGTAATACAGTAAAATTTATGAGATAACATACCATCGAAAACCTACAAGCTACACAAGCTACCTAGCCAAGTATTCCTTCAATAAAATCATTTAACTTAGCTTTAGGCAGCGCTTTAGATAAAGCATCAGCTATGTTATCTGATGTGGGGATATATTCCAACGATAGAACACCATTAGCTACGCAGTCTCTAACAAAATGAATCCCCAGCTCTATATGCTTAGTGCGCTTATGGTAGATCGGGTTAGAAGCAATCTAATCGCACTCTGGTTATCCACATGAATTTTACTCGCAAATCGCTACTATCTGGGAGGAGATTACTCACAACTTTACGCATGTATAAAGCTTCTTTCGCGGCTTCACTCAAGGCAATAAATTCAGATTCCGTAGATGACAGTGCCACGCACCTTTGCTTGCGATATGCAACAGTGTTTCCTCCAATTTTAAATATGTAGCCCGTAAAGGACTTCCTGTCTCGAGCATCACCAGCCCAATCAGAATCCGAATATTCTGAAATATCACAAATCTCATCAGGATGTTTCGTGAAACGCAGTTTCCTATCTTGTGTACCCTTGAGATATCGTAGCACACGTTTAGCTGCTTTCCAAAGAGTTTGAACATACTTAGCATTGTACTGTCCAAGAGCACTGCTATTGCTATATCAGGCCGAGTGTTAGTCGCTATATAATTCAATGCGCCGACTATGGCTTTGTAAGGTACATCTTCTGCATTCCCCACCTCCGCCGAAGCCAGAGTTGAATGTACATCCAGCTCAAGTGGTGTACTTACCGGCTTAAAGTCCTGCATGCTGAATTCAATTAGTATTGCGTCAATGTACTTGGCCTGATCCAATGTGATCGTAGACCCTTCACGTCCAAGACGCATGCCCAGACACTGTTTTGCTGGTCCGAGGTCCCTTTATTTTGAATTGCGACTTTAGATCCTCCAGCAAATCACTCTTTGTCTGCTCATTTTTACCAAACACGATTAAATCATCTACGTATAAAGCGATTTCGATAAAATCTTGCGAATTTACAGAATTTTTCGTGTAAACACAATTGTTAACATCTTGACGTTTGAAGTTCAATGTCAACAAAACGTCATTAATTTTCATGTTCCAACTCCTTGACGATTGCTTAAGTCCATAAATCGCCTTTTTCAGTCAGCAAACTTTTTGTTCTTCTCCTTGTTCTAAGCATCCATCGGGTTGACGCATGTAAACTCTTTCGTGCAAATCGCCATTTAGAAATGCCGTTAAAGTGACGTATGTGCAAATCCAGGGCCGCAGCAAGGCACAACAAAATCCGCAAGCTCGATCTTCTCACCACGGGTGAAAATGTTTCGAAATAATCGATTCCTTCAGATTGAGTAAATCCTTTTGCAACAAGTCTTGCTTTGTATGTTGTCACTCCTTTTGCATCCTGTTTGTACTTGAACACAAATTTGTTTTCGACGATCTCCAGCTCCCATATTTGATTTTCCCGCATAGACTCAAGTTCCTTATTGATAGCTTCTTCCCAGAGATCAGCATCCCCTGGACTACGCGCTTCTCGGATAGTCGATGGTTCCTTCTCTTCAGCTACTTGATATGCAAAATCAGAGTTGAATTCTTTTCTAACACTTCTTAGCGAATATCTTCTGTCTTCAATTGCTTCAGTTTCTACGTCTTTCTCGTTCGAAATTACACAATTTTCTTTTTGACCTGAAGTACCTGGTTCCGGTTGCACCATTTCAGTTTCAGTATAATTTTCCTGTACTTCCACGGAATCTTCGAAAGTTTCTTTTTATTCTACTTCCTCTCTCCTTGTCACTTTGGGTTCACAGACTTCCCACACAACTGTGTTGTCTTCTTGTTGACTCCGAGGCTGTAAAACATTGCCTGTAGGGTTTACTGATACTTCACTTCTCTTCGTTACTGTCTTCTTCTCTGTTTCAGGCTTATCAGTTCCTTCGATGAATACAACATCCCTCGCTCTAACGACACGACCTGGAAAGTTTGGATCAGAGAAACGACATCTCTTCGTCTCGTCACAGTATCCCACGAAGATGTATTCTTTCCCTTTGTAGTCCCATTTTTTTCTTTGTTCCTTTGGAATATGTACAAACGCACGTGATCCGAACACTTTGAATCTGTTCACGTCTACGTCATTACCGGTCCAGAGTTTCTCCGGGATAGCGCCACCATTGGCACTGTGTGGCAGGCGATTCTTCGTATACACAGCAGTATGACAAGTTTCCGCCCAATATTTAGCATTCAGTCCTGAATCCGCTAACATGCTCCTTGCCATCTCTACTACCGTACGATTGGCCCTTTCCGCCACTCCATTCTGTTGAGGTGTATACGGCACGCTCAAATGATGCTTTATCCCCTTGCTTTCCAGATAAGCATTAAACTCCGCGTTGACAAATTCTTTGCCATTGTCCGATCTGATCATCTTAACTTTCTTGCCTGAGTACGTCTCTGTCTCATTCACGAAACTTTTGAACCTGTCAAGCGCCTCTGTCTTTGACTTCAAAAAGTAAATAAACATTTTTCTCGTGAAATCATCAACGACTATCAAGAAATAAGCATGACCACCGTATGACTTATTTTCCATAGGACCGCAGAGATCCATGTGCACAAGTTCCAACTTCTCGGTAGCTCGTACCGCCTCGTGATCCTTGTCGAAAGAAATCCTGTGCATCTTTCCCTTGATACACGATTCGCATGGATCCAACTTGTTCATGTCTCCGACGAACTCCATCCCCGGTACACGTTTCATGTCCTGGAAGTTCACATGTCCTAAACGCCGATGCCACAGCATCACTGCCGACTTCTCTACCTGAACTGCCAAAGCGCTATCTACAACAGGCTCGCAACCATCTAGTTTGTAGATCCCAGCAACCTTGCTTGCAGTCGCCACAGGTGTACCTGAGACACGACAATCCTGGTCATCATAAATTTTGCACCCAATCGATCCAAACACAACAACATTACCCTTCTCAACTACTTTTGAAACCGATAGCAAATTAGCATGCAGATCTGGGACTAATTTAACATCACTGAAAGAAACGACTTCCCCATTCAACTTGTTAGAATATCACCCACATCAGATACACTTACCTTCTCATTATTAGCGCAAGTAATCACACTACCATTATTCTTAATAGAATTAATGTCTCTAAACCACTCCTTATTAAAAGATAGATGACACGAAGCACCACTGTCTAAATATCAGTCTTGTTGACCGAATGCTCCTACACCTAGCAGGGTATTGTAGCACTTACGGTTCACTTGACCTTTAGACGACGTATACTCGCTTTTCCTGTGACCTTTCATGTTGCACCTAAAACACCTAATATTGGAGTTGAGTGATGCGCCTCCAGTGTGCTGACGCTTACTTGTCCTGCTTGTTGCGTGCTACTTGTTCTTGCACTTCTATTTTTCTTCGTTATAAGCGCTGCATCCGGGTCCAACACTTAAGTCCCGCTTTCCTCATGGAGTAACTCCGTCTTAACGACTTCAGAAGTAAGCTTCGTACCTGAGTGATGTAGCGCCATCCTCATTGAACTGTACTTTTCTGGTAATCCCCGTAGGGTAAACATTCGTTTTAGCGGTCCACCGCTAGAGGGCGATACTATATATATTTGGACACTACTCGACGAGTAAAGTTGATTGGCATGACTTTCAAAGTCCGCCAAGGTAAAAAAAAACCTAACCTAACCTCCGAAAGGAATTTGACAAATGTTCACATGCCAAAAAAATTTTCGCATTAATGCAAGTCGTTTCTGGCACTCGCCGACCGCTGCCGCGGCACCGGTCGCTTCGCTCGCTCGGCTCGTGCATAGGGGGTCACAGTTTTAACATAACCTAACCTACCCATTTTGTTTAAAGAAAAGAATTGACCACCTAACCTAACCTCTCTTTACTCTCGAGGCAGTGGTCCTCAAGAGGGTCTACGAGGAGGGCGCCCTGGTGCGACAAAAAGGAGGTCGCCCGTTGCGGGAGTAGGTCGATCGCTGGAGACAGGAGGCTCGCGACGATCTGTCCCGGCAATGGGCCTTGAGATGTGAGGTTCCCTCCGCGAGCCGGGTGCTCGTGGGGGCCATCGGTCCCGTGCTCCGCCAGTGGGTGGAGCACGCGCAGGGGGCTCCGACGTACTTCCTCACCCAACTTCTCACAGGTCACAGATGTTTCGCAAAAATCCTGTGGGAAGTGGTGGGGATTCTGTCGGAGCCCGATTGTCTTCATTGCGCAGGCGGCGCCGTGGACACGGCAGAGCACACGCTCTTCGTGTGCGCCGCCTGGGACGCGGAGAGGTTGGCCCTCACGGGCACTATTGGAAGAGTGGATTCGCTGCCGGCCATGATCTAATCTATGGGCCACCGTCGCTTGCTTCGCTCGGGAGGTGATGGCGGTGAAGAGAGAGGCTCTGCGTGAGCGGGAGCGTGCAGGCCGTACGCTCCCGCCCCGGCGGGTACCAGTCAGGGGGCGACGGCTCATTGCCTACGCCCAAGCCCCCGACTGATAGGGCCGTGGGCGGTGGGTCGGGGGGGGCCACCGTCCACGCGAATGGCCCTGAGGAAACCGACGCCCCTTATGTGTTTCGGGGGCGTCGCTTCTGTGTTGATCAGGGGGGGTCAGCCCCCCTCGACATGAGCTCGAAAGAGCGCCCCTTTGCCGGGCCGCCGTTGCTTAACAGTTCCTGCCTATCCGGCGGCCCGGCTAAGGCGAAGGAGAAACACCGTGGATAGGTTTTAGTGGGTAGTCCGGCCCGTTTTCCATCCTAGGGCCGGGAGTCTCACACGAAGCCGTCTCGCTCCCCCCGCAGCGAGACGGTGAAGTGCGTAAATGCATCACCGACCACGTGACCACTTGACGAGTAAAGTCGATCCGCATGACATTCAAGGTCCGCCAAGGTCAAATAAAAAAATAGCAATTTCTTGGCGAAACTTGTTGACGTATGCGCACTTGCGCACTCTACTATAGTGCGACGAAATATTTGGAAACGGAAGACTACTAAAAAGGTAACGCCATCTATCGCAAATGCGTTTTTAAGCAACGCCATCTATCGGAAATTTTATGTTACTTTTTTATTTCACCTTGGCGGACTTTGAAAATCATGCCAATCGACTCAGAATCGAAAATGAAGTGGAATGACATTAAGTCCTGCCCTCTAGCGGTGGACCGTTTAACCGAATGTTAGCCCAAAAGTCTTGATGAGGTTTTCCCAAGCTTCTTTAGCGGTTGAAGCTTCACGAACGAACGGAAATACCTGAGGTTCAACGTGAAGACATATGGTAGCTAAAGCATCTTTTTCCACGTCAATAGCAATGGAAGGATCTGGATTTTTATTTGTCAAAAAGAACTCTAGGGTGCAAAGGGGCTCTACCAACATCTTTAGGGCCCCAGCGATCTCACCTGCTAGTGGCGCACCTGCTGATAAACGGACGAGGCTCGTTAATTTACGGTACCTATGGAGTGGCTTCGGCCCCTACGTGGGTACCAGGTGGTACAACAGTGTTGGTCCGGGGGGGTACCACCGTGCAGCTGTGCTAAAGCCCCCCAAGTAACCCAGCCCAGGCTGGGTTGCGTTAGGGGTTCAGCAGCTGCACCGCCGGGCCCGGGGCGATGTATGGTGCAGCAGGCATGGGACCAGTGGGGGCGAAACGGAGTCTAGTGTGGGTGGTGTGGGTCGATTCGCCGGCCAGGGAGACCCTTAGCAACGGCGTTGCCGCGGCCGCCCGCAACACAGTCATGGGGCCCGCCTGGGGCCAACCACCCCAGGAGGCTGCCCCACATGTTGCGCATAATCCTGATGTGGGATCGCCGCTCCGGGTGGTAACCGGTGTGGGGTAGCGGCGGCCTTGCATCAGGGGGGTTTGGGAGCCCTTCCGTCCGGCGAGTCGGCTCCGACCTAACCACACGGTTCTAGACAAAGCTAGCCCCTGCGCTTTGTCACTTACTGCTGCACCAAATGTCGCCCTGTCTTCACGCTTCTTCTTCAAAATCTACAATGGCAGTGCAACAAAAAAGAAATAAACGTTACACAGCGGCCCTAGGAAACCCCACAACTTCACATTTCGAGGTGGAGTTCACTAACGTCCGTGGACTCCATGCGAACCTCGATACCGTCCACCACCACCTTGAGACGGCACGGCCCGCTGTGATGTTCCTCATGGAGACACAAATACGCCGCCCTGACGACACGTCTTACCTGTGTTACCCCGGCTATGTCATCGAGGAACAATTTCGAGACAAAGCCAGGGTGTGCGTGTTCGTTAGGGCGGATGTTTGCTGCCGCCGGTTGCGCTGCCTAGAGAACCCCTCCAATTCCGTCCTTTGGCTGCACGTAGACCATGGCTCTATGAGCCAGATCTACGTGTGCGTCTACCGATCCCACACAGGGGATTCTGAGACAACAAAGCTCTTCCAGTACCTCAGCGAGACGGCTGATGAAGCGCAGGTGCGGTTCCCGAACGCTGACCTAGTATTTCTGGGGGACTTCAATGGCCATCACATTGAATGGCTGGGGTCCCTCAAGACTGATCATGCGGGTAGAGCCGCCCATGCGTTCGCTCTCTCCCACGGTCTGACCCAGATGGTATGCGGGATCACCCGGATACCAGACAGGTCAGATCACGCGCCCGCTCTGCTGGATCTACTGCTGACGAGTCGCCCAGCCCAGTACAGTGTTTCGGTAGGAGCCCCACTGGGTAGTTCCGACCACTGTGTTGTTCACGCTGTCATGAAGGTGTCACCTCCTGCACGTCCTGTACAAACGTCACGACGACTATGGCACTACTCGTCAGCGGATTGGGACGGTCTACGCGATTATTATGCGTCCGTCCCCTGGAGCCAGCGCTGCTTTGTAGGAAAGGCTCCTTCGGATAGTGCTTCTGCTATTGCTGGCGAGATCAGTTTAGGGATGGATTATTACATCCCTTTCACTGATGTCGCCAGTATCCGCAGAGCCCGTCCCTGGTTCGGGCGAGATTGTGCCAAAGCTGTTCGACAAAAACAGTCGGCATATCGCGCCTGGATCAGGGCCCGGGCTGTGCGCGACCCAAACGTGGGCCACCTCAAAGCGGCGTACAACCGGGCCACAAAGTCGAGTAAGAGGGCCTTTAAGAGAGCGGATGCCCAGCGCGTCGCGCGGCTTGGTCAGGAGCTCACTTCCCATCCCACGGGCAGCCGTGGATTCTGGCAACTGGCCAAAGCCGTGCAATCTAACTTTTGTCAGCCCTCGCTGCCACCGCTGCGTTACCCAGATGGAACACTGGCTCACAAAGCCCAAGAGAAAGCGGATATGCTCGCAGACCTCTTTGCGGCTAATTCCCGGGTCGACGACCGTGGCCTGCAGCCCCCCGCCATCGCCAATTGTGGCCACACAATGCCTGATATTGTTATCAGGCAATGTGATGTACGGGCAGCGCTGCGGTCACTCGACACGCGGAAAGCCAGTGGCCCTGACGGCATTCCGGCGGTGGTGCTACGAAAATGTGCAGCTGAGTTGTCTCCAGTATTAACGCGTCTGTACCGCCTGTCATACTCTTCAGGGCTCGTGCCGGAGGTCTGGAAGGAGGCGAACGTACAACCGATCCCCAAGAAAGGGGATCGGTCCGATCCAGGCAACTATCGACCCATAGCTGTCACCTCAGTCATTTGCAAGGTGCTTGAGCTCCTTATAAATAAGCAGCTCATGCAATTCCTAGAGGATCACTCGCTAATCAATGATCGACAATACGGCTTCAGGCCAAAGCGATCAACGGGTGATCTTCTGGCATTCGTAACGCATGTCTGGGGTGGGGCTATGGAAAGGCACGGCGAGTCCTTGGCTATTAGCCTGGACATCGCCAAAGTCTTCGATAGGGTCTGGCATGCTTCGCTCCTTTCCAAGCTTCCGGCATATGGTCTACCTCCTCAACTGTGCAGCTGGATTGCCAGTTTTTTAAACGAGCGCCGAGTGCGGGTCCTCTGCGATGGCCAGGCTTCTCGCTTCTTGCAAGTGAATGCCGGGGTACCGCAGGGGTCCGTACTATCACCAACTCTCTTTCTTCTGCATATCAATGATATGCTATCCCTCGGGAACATTCATTGCTATGCAGATGACAGCACACTGCACGGGAGTTACTCGGTTCGTCCGACGGTGGGGCGATCTGAGATTGAGGAGGAGAGACGACGACTCATGGCTGATCTCGACCGTAACCTCGACAGTATCTCTCAATGGGGTACCGAGAACCTGGTCGAATTCAATGCCCGCAAAACACAGGCGTGTGCATTTACTGCGAAGAAATCCCCTTTCCTTCCCCTACCCTCTCTTCAGAATGCATTATTACCAATGAAGGACAACCTTGATATCCTTGGCATAGACGTTCGTCGAGAGCTCAATAATAAAAACTACATCGAAAGATGTATAGGGCTAGCTTCGCGGAAACTAGGAATACTGAATAAGGTAAAGAGATTCTTTACACCGGACCAGAGGTGTCTGCTGTACAAGACGCAGATTAGACCCTGCGTCGAATACTGCTCTCACCTCTGGGACGGCTCCGCGAAGTATCTGCTGGACGCTCTCGACGCTATGCAGCGACGGGCTATCCGTATTATAGATTGTCCGGAGGTAACGGGAAGCCTTGAGCCGCTAGTTCAGCGCCGAACAATAGCTTCCTTGGCCGCATTCTACCGTATTTACCACGGCGAGTGTTCTGAAGAGCTCTTCAATCTGATCCCACCCTCTTCCTTCCGATCCCAAACGACTCGTGCCGGGCAGAGATGCCACCCCCACACAGTGGATAGCATGTTCGCGAGAACCGAACGTTTTAAACGTTCGTTTCTCTGCCGAACGATAGTGTCCTGGAACGCCCTGCCTGTGCACGTGTTTCCTCCCACATATAATCCTGGGTTCTTTAAGCGGAGCGTGAAGAGGCACATCAGTAGGTCGTCAAGTTGAGGGCCACTCTCAATAGTAATGAGTGCTGTGAGAGTGGCCCACAATCGCTAGACGTCGTCACGACTTACCACCAGGCGGGCGGCGTCAATTTGGCGATCCAAATATAAAAAAAAAAAAACAGTTTTTCTTTCTTGAGAAGCATTTTCATCGAAAACTTCCAATCTTGAAAATCATCTGCCCCGCATAATTAATTTATCGTCATTAAAGCTTTTCGAGACATTTTATGCGTGGATGGGAACAAAACCTATTGGAAATATGAATATTAAACACTGGATCGACTGTTTGTTACGGCAACCATTTATTGACACAACCATAGATACTATAGTCATAAATGCACAGAGATACTAATACCAATAAAAGAGTCTCTCTATCTTCAACAAACATATATATAAATGACCTAATATAGGGGCATGCGTGTCGAATATCGAATTTATGGAGTTAGTATTAAAAATATACTAGTTATCCCAGCGAACTTTGTATCGCCTCAAATATAAATAAATATATACATATATATATATATATATATATATATATATATATATATTAATATTTCATGCAAATTATAATTGAAAATCGCGACGGACGGACAGACAAATTGTCGTATTAAATATATAGATGCTATGCAGATGAAATGGTACTGCTCAGTCCAACAATTGGGGGTCTAGTAGACATGTTGAGTGCCTGTGAGCTGTATGCTACGGAGCATGGGCTTACATTTAATGTTAAAGAGACGGAGTACATGGTCTTTAAGGGCGCCGGTAGGTGTCCTGAAATCTCGTATAATATTACCCTAAATGGCTTGAGCATCAAACGTTTAAATACTTAGGACACATAATTACCGACAACCTTAAAGACGATCTTGATATTGAAAGGGAGCGCAGGGCTCTGGCGGTTAGAGGTAATATGTTAGCTCGCAGATTTTTTCGTTGCTCAGAGGACGTAAAGATACTTCTAGCAGTGAGTGAGCAGTTGTATGGACACAGACACTAGGAAAGGGAGGCGCTGCGAACATTGAACAGGGTAATTGAAGATGTAATGGGCCGCGCGCGATGAATAATTCACGCCAGCGCTGCGCCGATTACTGGCGGCGCGCCAGACGCTACGGCTTAGGGGGAGATTGATCTCACTCTAACGATGTTGTCTACATACGGATAACTATTTTGGAGTTAGGTAACTACATTCACGCGGTTGTTATTAGCAGTTCCGTACATAGCGACAATGTTGCACGCCAAGTGTGTAGAGAGCTTTACCACGAGACATACAATAACCTAGACTTCTTGCATGAGCGTCCGCACTGACAATCGACGTTCGAGTGGTAGTTCTAATAAATCCTAATGTTACGTCATACATGGTTATTATTTAGAACTTATTAGTCGACTTGCTGTGTTTAAAATGCCTTGCTTTTGTTTTGTTACACTGACTACACAAAAAAAAACAGTTCTTACTGTCTGCGAGCTACAAAAAGGTAATTGAAAAAAAAATTCAAATCGTTAACTGCTCCAATGCGCACACTTCGTTCCCTCATATTCTGAGTAACGCATGTGGTTCCACTACAGTGTCAATATTTACAAAAATTTCGACGATATAGTAATGAAACAAATCAACCAAAATAAGTATGTAATTCTTGTAGGTAACAAAAGAGACACACTGCCTGTACAGAATGTGTAGGTACAATTGCTACAATGATATGACTCCGGGCGCTAAAAGGTACGTCTCAATGCGACAAATGTCATACATGAGTACACATAAGCTGCGTATTTCCCTCGATAATATCCGTGAATACACGGAACAGAACGTCTCCCATTTGAACAGTTAGTTACCGGATCATGTTACTACACATCATTTGCTCGGATCAAACGTTGACCCTACTCTGACTCGCTCACGACTGACTTGACGATCAAACACGCTTTGATATTAATTTGCAACTGTCTTTCAACTGTAAAATCATGTCGGTATTCAATATCAATATATCTACAATGATATTAAATTTGAAAATGTCGGTCAGATTAAAAGGATAGGTATAAATAGATTGAAAGGAAATAAAGAATTTACAACACTCAAAAGATTTTAACAATTCTAGTTGAATACGTTGTCAGAATTGTATTTGAAGCCGGTACAAAAATACTTAGCCAAATCCATTTCAAAAATAACGAACTCTGTTTGAATTTATTTTTTACAACCGTCCATTGTTGTGAAAGGTTGTTCCCCCAGAGAATATAAATTGCTGTTTCATTCTCTACAATCTGTCAATATTTACTCACTTATTGTTACCAAAACAAGCATTTATTAATGACGAGCCAGCAAGGCAGAAAGAGTGTGCGTACTCATCAGGTGCTATCACAACAAACAATGGGCTTCACACAAAGCTCGTAAACTGCTCGTACATTGTACCTGGATCACGGTAGCGCCGCCTCCGCCGTCGTTCGTAAACACACACCCATCTACGTATTTGTATTGTACCGGGTTAAAAAACATTTATTTATAAAAATATACATTATTATATACTAGGTACAATAGAAAATGAAATTAATACTAAATTTAATTATTACTATTTTAAAAAAAATGTAAAAAGTTTGGGCCCCGCGGTAGGGTGCCCATCATGGCGGCGGCATTCCCGCGCTGTATGGCGATGCTTATCCGCTGCGCGAGAAATCCGCCGGCTCGTAAGTCTCCCGTTACCTCCCTGAGCCGTTTGCTGAGCTCCTTGAAAAGCGAGTGGGCGCCCGGGCCCCACGGGCCCAGTGTCTCGACACCAAATGCGACAAAGTCGTATTGAGTGCCGAGACAACTGTACTTGCCCACCTTCGAGCGCTCACGTACCTCGGCCGCCGCGCCGGCACGTTTGGCAGTTGCCGGAAGATAGGACGCAGCTAGTGTGTCCCACACTAGTGGGACACACTAGAGGATGGGTCATCCTCCATGGTATCATTGACATCCCGTCAGGTCTCTTACCATCGTCCCGTGCAATGTGCTGGGGCTCCAGAATCGCAGGGACGTTTACACTGACGAGACACCGTCGCAGGATATCGTTGATCGCGGCATGGCGGGATAGGCGGCCAGCACTCGAAGAGCAGGCAAGCCCATGGTGACCTAGCGATCCACACTCGCTCCACAAGAAGCACAACTATGTTCTACACAAACCTCGGCCCCCAGCCGGAGACCGATGGCGAGTCGGAGAGTGTTGTGTTCAATGAAAGTACCAGTGTTGGGGGATGGGTAGGCATGGAGCCAGTGTCAGGATTCCTGTCTTGACACTGCTTCCAGCCTGGCGCGATTTTTTAAAGATGACGAGGTATCAATGAGGGTTTGTAAAATATGTTGGCATGAAATGTTATCCCAGGCCTTCTGATTTTTGAGAGTGGGAGGGAAATTTGGACTCGGTCCAGCTAGCCAGGCAGTTTCAGCCTCGACCAAGCTCGCGATCTCACAGTTTGTAGCCGCGGGGGCTTTAAGGATTTTTCCTGCGAGGTCAGACGAGCTATGGATTGAGGACAGAAATGCTGGCAGTGCCACAGTAGAGATTTTTCGGGTTCCCAGGCCACCATACCTAATTGGTAGGGAGGCTTGGGTCCATGCCTGCTCGCTTAGTCTGATATTTATGATAGCTTCAATTTGGAATTTTATTGTATTGTCCAAGTCTTGGGTTAGATGGGGAAATTTCCACACTGGGCAGCAGCGGAGCAGGTACGTAAATTTAGGAACAAATAGACAAAACTTAATGATGAAAAGAGCGGAATGGCTGCTAATTTTAAGGAGGCGGTCCGAAAATTCATTAAATTTAGAAACCGAATTTGTTAGAAGTGGTGGAATGGCCTCATCAAAAATAGGTGAACCAAGGAGGCTTAGACTGTTCTTTGTTACTATATTGATATTTGGGGCTACGCTATTAAAATGATTAACTATGGATTGAGCAGAGGTTGTGTTTATTTTGTCGTTAATGAAGAGTTCAGACTTATTAAAATTTAAATGTAAGCCAATGAGATCAAAATTTTGTACCGGGTTTATTTATACAAAATTAATTTGTAGTTTCACTTTCGATCAGTTCAAGACCGGAATATTACCTATATTAGTACAATCATTACGAGTATAAGACAGCCAGACGGCTTGTTGTAAATGCATTTCAAGTTCCAAGATTACTTGAAGTCATACTCAAATCTATGAAGACTATCTGGCCGACAGTCAAGCAAACAATGATTCTTAGTATTTTTTTAACTTCGTTATCTTCTTTATTATTTATTGATTACAGGTAGGTATTTAATTTTAAAGTAGGTGTTTCTTGTTTCATTATTATTAAGTACTTATGTATTTAGTTTCTATTATTTTACTGCTTAATATTATTTTATTGATATTTGTAATTTTAAAAAATTTAAAAAATTATTTGATTGATAACATTATTGTTGTAATTATTTACTGATATATTAATTTTAGTATTTTTCGTTATATCGCGGGGTTCTCTTCTCTCTATCGTCATAAAAGAATTTCCTCTACAACTCTAAAGGTCTGCTGACAGAAAAGTCATTATGACTTAAGCACGCCTTTGTGCATTTAATATTAAATTACCGATGTTGGGATATATTTTTAACAATTTGCACCCTAAGGATTACTTTGAGAGATTTATTGTTAGATTACCTTTATCAAATTGGTGCGTGCATCATTTAATACAGGGAACACGGTTTAACTGCGACTAACTTCAGGAATTAAGATTGACACATTCTTTTATTAATAAATATCAGTTGCGTGTAACCATACATCTACCATATTGTCTAAACAACGATCTTATCGACACCGTGCACTCTAATTGTCCAATTGAAGAGAAAACACGACAGCTCGTCAGCGGCAACTCTGTAATTATATCGCACAATGTATGTAGGCGAAGTTCGTTGTAGAAGTTTAAAAGTACAATAATTAGAGTTATTTATGGTCAATTCGAGATTCATTTCGTAATTGTTTTGAAATAGTACAAAGTAAGTAAATACTACTAATAGCCGTATAAAAATTGTAACGTATCTCCAACTTTTATTATGCAAAATCTATTTCAGAAGTTGTATATTTATCTTGCGCGAACAATTTTCGGTAATAACGACATTAAGTAATACCTACCTGTCAGGACCTTTTTCACAAGTTTCTATTTTTTTAAATGTTCTTGTGTTTTATCCTATTTTCAAAGAAAAACATTTTGATACCGGAGTTTTATTTTAAAACTCAAAAACTCTACTGACGGAACTAACAAAAATATAAAACAAATATTTGCAAACGTACAGCTGAATCAGTGAATAGATAACCTCTCTACTTTATGTAGTCGGTTGAAAATGGTTGTGTACTTTAAAACATTCGTGGAAAGACGGTGAACTCAATCACGAAAAGTCTATCTGTTAGAGTTACAAGAAGTTGGGAGCATCAGATGTTGAGTCTGATGCAACTTTCACGAGAAGATCGAAAGGACGAAAATTCGTTCGACCTGAACGATTCTGAACTCCAAATGAGTAAAATACAGGGCATCTAGACCTATTGCCTTAATTCTGTGAACTATCTTTTCACCATCTTTTGACATAAATTAAGGAACCAAAGAAAAGAAGGAACAGATGGTAACTTGAGAATGTTTATGAGTTGGAAAATCTCTTCCCTTTTAAGAGTTTTCTTGTCTTCTAAACGAGCTTTATATTGAAAGTTTCTGAGCGCAGTTATTAGTCGTAATGTGTTCGCGTTGTGAGCCAGTGAGGGATCGCTTCCCTTTATGGGCTCATTTAAAAAGTAATTACTCTCTTCATTTATAGCTGAGCTAGTTATATCGACTATTAGAAACTGTTGACGTATAAAGTGTGCGCGATTGTATTAATGTGCTTGTTGACAAATCAATTTACAATGTGGACAATCGAGAAGAGAGATATGTTTTCTAAAGTATAATTATTTTGTTCCAAAAAGTATGGCAACGAACATACAATCGAACCACACAGGAGTTAGTTGAAGTGTAACGTGATCAACCGTATTGTTATAGGGTGCATGATGTCATAAGGTGCTCGTAGAGCCTTTGTAATGAAGTTGAGAACTTTGTTTTGTATAGATCTAAGGTAAGTATTAAGTAAAGTAGATAATGCAAAAGGTCTCTTAATATGGGTAAATCGCAAGAAGATTATGGATAAACCATGTATTCTATCTACATTATAATAACTGATATCAAGTGTGTGCGACACAAATTTCTATTGACTTTCAATTGCATAATGTAATAACAAGTAATTTCAAGAACACTTTAAGTTACATAATTGGTTCTAAAGATCTAATCCTACACGTCAATAATGGTTAAAACTAAAGTAAGTATTACAATTGCTAAGAGCCTATCAAAAATCCAATGGGTAAATATTTAATCTTACCCTGGCCTGGCGGAGATGCGCAGCGAGCTTGAATTGACGGGAATTATATATTATTATGCTATCGAGATCGATATGAATGTATTGGATGGTACCTGTTGGAGCCGCGCCGGGGGATGGCTTTGAATAATAAATACCTATTAAGTACTTATTGACACGTTAGACATAATAATTTTCTATATTATTGCATGTGTATTGTAAGTTACTGCGGAACTGGTTAGGTGTATCATTTAATTATTTGTGGAATAGGTACAAGTGAGGTTTTTTTTTCAAGTGATTTTGTTTTGCCTTTCATCAACATTTCATCGCAAGGCAACGGGTTTCAAATATTTTTCAAAATTACAATATAGCAGCAATACACAACCCATTATAAATGTACCCGGTGACGGCAAAAGGCTTGCCCCCTATTACGTAGAACTAAAAACACTGGCAAATCGTGGGTGTGTAAAGCACCTCTGCCTAGCCCTTCGGGGATATATGTGTAATTTAAACATACTAAGGTAAATGTCTAGTCAAAGTTTTGAATACTACCAAAAAACAACTAACAAAACAATACCGAAGTAGGCAAGTTGTCAGTCGCCGTAGGTTTCAGACATAATGCTTCTAATGTACCATTTACCATCATTTTATACAACGTACCTACGAACGTGAAATACCTGCCCTAAGCCACATCTTGATACCTCGTGTCGAGTACGTGACACTATTAATTTGCTAAAAGGGTCAGTGTTGATGGAATTCACGATGAGACACATTCGTGTAAAGGCGTAACAGTAAAATACGCTACGCCCTGGGTACTCTTGAAACGTTAACGATGACCCAGACCCAGTGCCGCGAATTATAGAGATGTACCTAGTCGAGACAATATGATTTATCTCTCCCGTTTGACAATCATGTGCCAATGAAGCGGAAGTAAATCTTGTCAGCGAAGCAATAACTAATGAAATATGTATGTCTGTCTGTGCAGGAATTAATTAATTGTTGTTCAAATAACGCTTGAAGTCTTTAGAATTGATTGAACAAAATATTGACGTTTAACTGTCGTTGGAAACTTTAACTTCTCTGTTGCGTTATAATATTTTTAAACAATTACAACATTAGCATTGTTGACCAATAAACTAAAACGAAATACATATTTTCTTAATACCTACAACATCGTGTGAGAATCTCCAACAATAAATAAATATAAAATATAATAAATAACACTTAATTATTGTGCGTTGAAACAGTGCTTCGCGTTATTGCCGATTGTGCGATATTGTAAAGTTAATTCTTTAAAAAGAAACTAAGTAACTAAAAAGCCGTTTACCACTAAAGGGTCTCCTTGAGCCTCTTCGCTAAAGTCTAAAAAAAAGGTAGCGAGCGCTCGGGCTCTCACAGCCAAGTCTCGATAACTAACGTCGATCAACTGCTCAGAACGTAATCTCCTAAATCTGCTAGATTGGCGTATGTGCGCCGTTTGCGTCTATCCATAAGACCTATATTGAGACCGTTCTGCATGAAAAAGTTTCGGAATGTACGGGATCCCATTTTCAAAAGGTTTCTTCGGGTTCAATATTATACGTGAGCACCTAGTATGCGAATATACTACATAATATCTAGTATTACCTACTATACTTAACGGCCTTCGACATACCCGCAGTGAAAACGTTGCGTAAGTTCGGTTAGTAAATCAAGATTCTAAAAAAGTGCCTGCCACTGGTGTACTCCAAACTAGCTTGGTGTCTGAGTTACTGCTTGCTTGTCACGTCATCTAATACCTGCTCATGAAGACCCAAGAATTTCTTCTATATTTGTTGTAAAGTACACACACACACATATTTCATTTTCTACGTTAGACGTCACTTCGACCTCTTTCTGGTTTAGTTATTTTTTAAACTGCTACAATTGCTAATGCAAACACAGTGCAATGAAATTGATGAAAGTATTTCATTAAACACAAAACTCGAGTATTTTTCAATTTATATTAAAGGAGCTTGTCATCAAAATGATAATGAATGCCCACCACAGTGTGCCGTGCCAGAAATGAGCAACTATGATCAACTTAAATAGAATTCAATCAACATTTGTATTTATTAACATCTGCGTTAGCGCTGAGTGACGGTTTAATCAACTTTTCCTTGTAAATAGAAAAAAAAACTGTAATGTTTAGTTTGTAATTTTCTTACCGTTTTGTTCCGTTTTGTATGATAGAAAACTAAAATTGATGGTACTCGTAATCTAAGATCAACTATTTAAAAAAAACCTGCCAAGTGCGTGTCGGGCCACGCATAGAGTAGGGTTCTGTAGTCACCCATAATAGCCTCTATAACTCCTGCACTAACAGAGTTACGTAATCCGTTGTAGTTTTACTTCAAATTTTATTACATGGACTACTAATATCTTGCAAACGGATACTTAAATCAAAAAATTGCATTAGCAACCTCTCAGTGTTTTCAAATTACCATTATAATTATTACACATCAATAATCATTTACACTTTACGTGAAAATATTAATATATACGTAGGTCACACTAAAAGTTTTGCGTAACTTAAAAAAATAACATGTTAAAACTAAATTATTATGTTTATTGCTTTTCAAAATACTCTCCTTTACATTTTAAACATTTTTTCATGCGATCAAACCATTTATTAAAACAGGAGGACCACAGATCTTAAGGTATGTTTTCTATGTGCTGATTGAATGCTATCACTGCCTCTTCGGAGTTGGTAAAAGTGAAACCACTCATCAAATCTTTGATTTTGGGGAAAATACAGAAATCACAGGGTCGGGGCTATGCGCAGGATGGGTGACGAGTTGTAGTTTTTCGGAAGCTAAAAATGACTTTATTTTGTTGGCCGTGTGTGAAGAAGCGTTGTCATGATGTAGGGGAACGCGGCTTTTGGGTCGTCTTTCGCGAACTTTTTCTAACACCCTGGGTAAACAAATGGTAGAATACCACTCGGCATTAACACTCTTTTGATCTTCAAGTGGAATTTTACAGATGGAAGTAGCTGAGAAAAAAAACGCGATCATTTTTTTACCAACGTTTCTCGACTGCCTCACTTTTGTTGGCTTGTTCTTATTTTCAAACACCCATTCACAAGACTGCTGTTTTTTTTCGGGTTCAAAACAATAAATCCACGATTCGTTTCCTGTGACAATGTCATAAACAGCATTAGAATTTCCGTGGTCGTACTTCAGTAGCATCTGTGAACATCTTTTCACGCGAGCCCGCTTCTGCTCCGCTGTCAGTTCATGAGGGATCCAACGACAACAAAGTTTCCGAACTTTCAATTCTTCGTGTAAAATTTTCTGGATTTGATTCATACCAATCCCCAATAGTCCTCGAATTGTCTCATAGGTAATCCGCGGGTTTTCTTCAATTAACCGCTTAACAGTAGCCACATTATTTTCATTGACGGCAGTTGAAGGCCGCCCTTCACGAAGATCGTCATGAAAAGAAACTCGACCTCTCTCAAATTCAACAAACCATCGCCTCACGGTGCTCAAACAAGGTGCTTCTCTCCCAAAAGCATTTTGAAGACGAGCGGCACAGTCTTGCGGAGAGAGAGAACTTTTAAAATCATAAAAAGTGACGACTTTTTATGATTTTAAAAGTTCTGTCTCTCTTAAGATTTTAGAGCGATGGCTCTAAAATCTTTTCGACTTAATTCCATGTTCGTTGCATACGTAGAACTTTGATGTGTGATAAAAAACAATTGACAAATGATTTCCCGCCAAATGTTTTTTTTTATTACTAAGAAGATTGCAACGTTTAAAAAAATATAACATTCGAAATTCAAATAGTTCCGATTAGCTAGAAGTGCAAAGCTTTTAGTGTGCCCCATGTATAAAAAAAATAGTTTAAAAAAAACTAAAAAAACACGCTTTTATAGAGATTTTTTTTTTTTTTATATTTGGATCGCCAAATTGACGCCGCCCGCCTGGTGGTAAGTCGTGACGACGTCTAGCGATTGTGGGCCACTCTCACAGCACACATTACTATTGAGAGTGGCCCTCAACTTGACGACCTACTGATGTGCCTCTTCACGCTCCGCTTAAAGAACCCAGGATTATATGTGGGAGGAAACACGTGCACAGGCAGGGCGTTCCAGGCCACTATCGTTCGGCAGAGAAACGAACGTTTAAAACGTTCGGTTCTCGCGAACATGCTATCCACTGTGTGGGGGTGGCATCTCTGCCCGGCACGAGTCGTTCGGGATCGGAAGGAAGAGGGTGGGATCAGATTGAAGAGCTCTTCAGAACACTCGCCGTGGTAAATACGGTAGAATGCGGCCAAGGAAGCTATTGTTCGGCGCTGAACTAGCGGCTCAAGGCTTCCCGTTACCTCCAGACAATCTATAATACGGATAGCCCGTCGCTGCATAGCGTCTAGAGCGTCCAGCAGATACTTCGCGGAGCCGTCCCAGAGGTGAGAGCAGTATTCGACGCAGGGTCTAATCTGCGTCTTGTACAGCAGACACCTCTGGTCCGGTGTAAAGAATCTCTTTCCCTTATTCAGTATTCCTAGTTTCCGCGAAGCTAGCCCTATACATCTTTCGATGTAGTTTTTATTATTGAGCTCTCGACGAACGTCTATGCCAAGGATATCAAGGTTGTCCTTCATTGGTAATAATGCATTCTGAAGAGAGGGTAGGGGAAGGAAAGGGGATTTCTTCGCAGTAAATGCACACGCCTGTGTTTTGCGGGCATTGAACTCGACCAGGTTCTCGGTACCCCATTGAGAGATACTGTCGAGGTTACGGTCGAGATCAGCCACGAGTCGTCGTCTCTCCTCCTCAATCTCAGATCGCCCCGCCGTCGGACGAACCGAGTAACTCCCGTGCAGTGTGCTGTCATCTGCATAGCAATGAATGTTCCCGAGGGATAGCATATCATTGATATGCAGAAGAAAGAGTGTTGGTGATAGTACGGACCCCTGCGGTACCCCGGCATTCACTTGCAAGAAGCGAGAAGCCTGGCCATCGCAGAGGACCCGCACTCGGCGCTCGTTTAAAAAGCTGGCAATCCAGCTGCACAGTTGAGGAGGTAGACCATATGCCGGAAGCTTGGAAAGGAGCGAAGCATGCCAGACCCTATCGAAGGCTTTGGCGATGTCCAGGCTAATAGCCAAGGACTCGCCGTGCCTTTCCATAGCCCCACCCCAGACATGCGTTACGAATGCCAGAAGATCACCCGTTGATCGCTTTGGCCTGAAGCCGTATTGTCGATCATTGATTAGCGAGTGATCCTCTAGGAATTGCATGAGCTGCTTATTTATAAGGAGCTCAAGCACCTTGCAAATGACTGAGGTGACAGCTATGGGTCGATAGTTGCCTGGATCGGACCGATCCCCTTTCTTGGGGATCGGTTGTACGTTCGCCTCCCTCCAGACCTCCGGCACGAGCCCTGAAGAGTATGACAGGCGGTACAGACGCGTTAATACTGGAGACAACTCAGCTGCACATTTTCGTAGCACCACCGCCGGAATGCCGTCAGGGCCACTGGCTTTCCGCGTGTCGAGTGACCGCAGCACTGCCCGTACATCACATTGCCTGATAACAATATCAGGCATTGTGTGGCCACAGTTGGCGATGGCGGGGGGCTGCAGGCCACGGTCGTCGACCCGGGAATTAGCCGCAAAGAGGTCTGCGAGCATATCCGCTTTCTCTTGGGCTTTGTGAGCCAGTGTTCCATCTGGGTAACGCAGCGGTGGCAGCGAGGGCTGACAAAAGTTAGATTGCACGGCTTTGGCCAGTTGCCAGAATCCACGGCTGCCCGTGGGATGGGAAGTGAGCTCCTGACCAAGCCGCGCGACGCGCTGGGCATCCGCTCTCTTAAAGGCCCTCTTACTCGACTTTGTGGCCCGGTTGTACGCTGCTTTGAGGTGGCCCACGTTTGGGTCGCGCACAGCCCGGGCCCTGATCCAGGCGCGATATGCCGACTGTTTTTGTCGAACAGCTTTGGCACAATCTCGCCCGAACCAGGGACGGGCTCTGCGGATACTGGCGACATCAGTGAAAGGGATGTAATAATCCATCCCTAAACTGATCTCGCCAGCAATAGCAGAAGCACTATCCGAAGGAGCCTTTCCTACAAAGCAGCGCTGGCTCCAGGGGACGGACGCATAATAATCGCGTAGACCGTCCCAATCCGCTGACGAGTAGTGCCATAGTCGTCGTGACGTTTGTACAGGACGTGCAGGAGGTGACACCTTCAAAATCCAACTAAAACGTAGAAAATAAGGGTCGGTTCATATCTGACGGAAAATACGTCGAGCGTATCATCGGCCGCGTCTATTCCGTCAAATTAGACCTGCCACATTAAGCGTCTAGTCAGTTTCTACGATCAGTATCTACAGAGCGGTTGTGTTGTGTAATATTGAATTTTAAAATAAAGCCTATCGAAATAATAGCTAGTTGGGAGGCCAGGCGTCTCTGGTTACAAGCAGAACGTAAGCAGTACGTCTAAATACACGTGGTATACGGCGCGCGCGAAGTTGCCGCTACTACGTCTACCGACAATGCGTTGACGGAAACGGAACAGACGAGTGTCACCTGTAGCCATGATTGCTGTGTCATCTGCAAAGGTTGCAATGACGTTGTTTTTTAATTCTGGGATATCACAGGTGTACAATAGGTACAAGACTGGTCCAAGGACACTTCCCTGTGGTACTCCAGCTTTTATTTGCTTAAGATCGGACTCTAAATGTCCTCTCTGTTAGGTAGGATTCTAAAATGTCTGCAAATTGTTTTGGCAGCGTTTTTCTTAACTTGTATTTTAGACCTTGATGCCAAACCTTATCAAATGCCTGTGCTACATCCAGGAATACTGTAGAACAGACTTTCTTTTCTTCTAGTGCCTTTTCTATAACGTTGGTGATTCTGTGAATTTGGTCTATCGTGGAATGTTTTTCTCTGAAGCCAAATTGGTAATTAGGAATCAGTTCTCTTACTTTTATTATAGGTTTTAAGCGTCTTATAAGTAGTTTTTCAAATAATTTTGAAATTATTGGTAAAAGTGATATTGGCCTGTATGATGTTATATCTTGAGGAGGTTTTCCTGGTTTAGGAATCATTATTACTTCAGCAACTTTCCAGATACAGATACGTATTTCAATCGAAATGTGGCATTGATGAGTGTTGTAAATTTAACTAACGCTTTGCGTGGGAGATTTTGGAGGAGTTCACCTGTGATAAGGTCGTATCCAGGTGATTTTGGCCAAATTATTTACCATATTTTTGACTTCTTTTGGGGTTACTAGTTTTATTTCTAGGTCGTCATGGTAAGTGACATCCATTGCTGATGTTTCAGAACTTTCATCACCGCTAGAGTGAAAAGTTTGTTCCAAGTGTTCAGCAAATATGACCACTTTCTCTTCATTTCTCATGGCCCATTTGCCATCAATTTTTTTAATAGGTGAAGCATGAACAATAGGCTTTTTTAAGTGTTTAGTGGCTTTCCATAGCGAGTATTCTGCTTTTCCGCTACTTGTTAATTGGCTAAGGTAGTCTTTTGTAGCTTCATCATGATAGTTCTGTATAGCTTTACTTAAATTTTTTGTTAGTCTGTTAAGTACTGTTTTGTGCGGTGGATATCTAGATTGTTGCCACTTTTGTCTTTGAGCTCTCTTTATGGCTATGAGATTTCTTATTTCTAATGGGTATCTGTGGCTTGCGCTTTTTCGCTTCAGGAGAGGTGTATTACCCCAAGCGCAGCTTTGGATGTCTCTCAAAAATTTAGATACTTCTTTATCTAACTGTTGATTATTTTTGGGCGGTACTTTGAGGTTTATACTATTGTCTAAATCGAATTTAAAGTCATCCCAATCAGTGTTTCTATTTACTAAAGTTGGATTGCTTTCTTTCTGAACTATGGTCTCACTTAAGGTTAATATAATGGGGGAATGATCAGAATGCATATCAAATCCCTGTGTATGCTAAGATATGTAGCTGACAGATTTTTATAAATAAAGAAGTCTATCAGATCTGGAACTCTTTGAGCGTCAGTAGGCCAGTAAGTGGGCTTTCCTGTTGAAATTGCATTGCACTTGATTTGTCTAATTGCACTAAGCAATTCCTTTCCTTTAGAGTTAGTTAGTCTAGATCCCCAGTGTGTGTTTTTTTCATTGAAGTCTCCTCCTAGTATAAATGTATTACCAAGGAGTTTGAAAAGGTTTCTGTACTGCTCTATTTTCAGAGCATATTTTGGTGGACAGTATATATCTGCTACTGTAATGTGGTGGAGTTTAGTTCTAATCTTAACGGCTACAGTTTGTATATATTCTTCGTCTTATTTATGTTCTAGGTAATGGTAGATGTTTTCTCTTATTATTAAGGTGCTCCCCCCTCTCGCAGTATTCACAGGGTGCAGCGCATGATATATTTTATATCCTTTAATGTAGATATACGATTCTCTTGTAAAGTGAGACTCTGATATGAGGCACACGTCAATTTCTTCTGTTGCAAGGACCGCCTGTAGCTCGTTTTGATGCTTTAGGAGGCCGTTTGCATTCTAAGCCATAATTTTAAGAGTGTTGTTCATTTTTGGATATTATAAGGTAGCTGTGTAGCACTACTTTCTAAGATTTTCAACCTTTGATCAAATGAGGTTAAAATATTTAAGATTTTATTTATATTTTCATTTGTATCTGCCTCTCCTGACTTAGAGGGCCGTTGACCTTGTACAGTTGGTTGTGGAAATGACTTCATAGCTTTTGTTACTTGTGCATAAGACACATTCTTTGTTACGCTTTGGTGCGTAAAACGTAACGGATGATTTTTCTTAGCACTAGGGCCCTGGGTGGTAGGTGTAGTAACCTTCTTATTTATGGCCTTGTTTTTTAACTGTTGTAGTTCTTTGGCTACCATACACCCTCTGTAGTTAGCTGGGTGTGGCTCACCACAGTGAACACATTTAGGTTTAGTTTCTATCGATTTTGTGCAGTCTTTAGTTCAGTGTTTCCCAGTGCACTTCACACACCTAGGTTCCTTGGAGCAATATTTCTGTGTATGGCCATATGCTTGACATCTTTTACACTGCGGTATTAGTTTAGATGTTTTTAAAGGCTGCACTTCCACCGTACAACCTAGTATGGTCTTAATACCATATATCTTATTTATGTCTTCGTCTTTTTCAAAGGATGACATAAACATATTTAAAGGCTCCTTAGTCCTCCAACTTAATTTATTTATTGCTTCCTGGATTTTGTAGCCGTTCGCATTTAGTTCTTCAACTACTCTGCTTGGCAAACAAGATGAGTGTAGATTTTTAACTACGACTCTAATCGGTCTATCTTGTTTGTTCTCATACGAGTGCCACAAACAATTATTTTGTAGTAATAATTTAGTAATCGCTCTGTAGGCGCCTTCATCCTTGGCGTTTACTTTGACAGTGTCACCGTTCATCATTTTGACCATAAAGGAGTCTTTATTTGAACAAGTCAAAAGAAGATCATAAAACTGTTGATAGTTTTTAATGTTTTCTACTATGACTGGGGGAGGTTGGGGTTGTTTCTTTTATTTTCGGTTTCTCGGCCTTTGTACTAGTCTGAGGTTCGATGACGCTAACTCCTTGCGATTGTGGAGAAAGTGAAGTATTTGTATTTAACTTTCTTTTCTTTCTACTTTTCTGTCGCACCCACTCAGTTTCTCTGGCTAAATCCTCTTCGTCAGTCTTATATTCGACTGCCGGTTGAGGTTTATCGTTCGTGCAATGTTCCATCTCTGAAGTAACATTATTTTGTTCCTGAATAAGTTTTAGCTGGTGTTGTAGTGCTTCTACCTGAGTACTCAAATTTTCTACTAGCTGCTCCAGTTTTAGGCGCTCATTCTGTTCCTCTTTATACCGGTTGTACAACTGATGTTCGAGTTTAGTTTTGAGGAATACTTTATTAGGCGAACCCATAATTAAATAAAAGTTATAATTATAAAAACTATAACTTACCGCAAATTTGCACAAATATGCATGATTCACTTGCGACTGTATGTAGGTCATCGCGACGGCCGCCAGGGCTAGACGCGACGGAATATGCTGCTGCGTCAACACTTATACACGAGCGCGAACTTGTGCAAGAGCGTGCGTGACGCGACCGTTCTCATTAGAAGTCGACTGACCACTGACTATTGAACAGTCGTAAAATTTTAGCTCCTATAAATTTATTAGTGAAATAAATACAAATTACATCAGATAACTCCAATATCATCACAATAGTAGTGCAAAAATAATCATTTCAAAGAATTTTGTGTATATTAGTGTAAAAATAAGCTAAAAAGTGACGAATCAGCTGACCGTATTGTTCAATGTTATTTCACGTAAATACATAATGTTTCTCCTATAATAGGTAAAATTATTTTATTATACGTGTTTATTCATATACTCAACATTGAAAACAGGCGATCTATTTTCGTAAGTACAGAAAAGTTTTGATTTTAATTTACCGGTACCTAACATAACCTCGAACTACCTACTTGTATTTTCTAAATTGCGTTTAATTGCACTTATTTGTCGAGAATATGAATACCCGTAGCCGTAGAGCCTTATCCCGCCAGCAGGAGGAGCCCAAACTTCAGCTGGTGTTGCAGGAACTTAAATCTAAAACAGAGCTCTGTTTACAATTAGAAAAAGAAAGAGAAGAAAATGAAAACTTGTTGATAGGTGCTTTAGACGATAGTAAAAAACTAAAATCTGAACTAGCTAGGCTTCATATTAGTTATGATGAAATTGTAATGCAGCGGAACCACCTTCAATCAATAGTAGATAGGTTTCAAGAGTGCAGTGACGAGTATGAAGGGACCTTGAGGAGGACTACCTTGCTGGAACAGGAGCTACGGGATGCCCAGGGGCACATCTTACACTTGGAGTCAGCTGCCAAGCAAGTCGTAGTCCAACAAACGGATAACCTTTATAACGAGCTAATGAGTGGTACTCCGCAGTTTGTTCCTTCTGCAACAGTTCCAAACCTGGACTTGTCTACTATAGATCTTATCAATGACAGTTCATACCAACTGGACAAGCCAGTTTATTTTTGCAGCAGGAATAAACTAAAAAAATACCTAAAAATAAAGAAATTCATTTTAAAATCAAAGAAACAATTAAAATATCATAGAATCTTAATCAAAAAGTGTAAAAATGTTAACTCTAGTTTAAAATTAAGAGAACAAGCTAAATTATCTATGTTAGAACTTAAACAAAGTCATTTAAAATATTACACTGACACACAACGCTTAGAGTCACAAATAAAAAATTTGCAATTTGAATTAGAGTATGTAACTAAGAAATATGAATGGTCTCTAAAAGACTTTAATAAGTGTTCATCAAGTATAGATAAGGTACTCAAAACATCTAATTATAATACTGAGCGCCTTAATACCTTCATAAATAACCACTCATGCAATATCAATTGCACAAGTCCTTCTCAATCATTGGAGAACCAGGCTTCCCTTACAACTTGCTCACCTTCTACTTCATTAGTGTATGAATTGTGTGACAGTGTAAAAAGTAATAGTCATACTTGATATACTAAACTAGTTTTATTTAGTGATGATATTGGAACTGATTTTAGTTCTTTTCTGATACAACAATTTAATTCAAATTGTTATTCAATTATTAATAACTGTTATCCAGGTGCATCTTTAAATGAAATTATGCAAAAGATATTAGAATATAATTTTGACTCAAACAGTAAAATAATTATTTTCTGCTCAAACAGGGGTAAAATTAATAAAAATGAACTATCCCTATACTTTGACAAAATGCAAAACTTAAATGTTGAACATGTAGTAATGTTTACATTACCATACATAAAAGGTGTGCCAGACGTGGAAAATTCTCTTAGATATAAGATAAATTTACAACTCAATTTAACTAGCCAATATAATAATAAATTCCATGTAATTGACTTTAATTCTGTTTTTAAGAGAACTGTATATAAATACAATTTGTTAACTTCTGACAGTAACTTTAACAATAACAAACATATTGTTTATGTAAACAAAGGTAGGTATTTTCTACCAAAGCATTATAAGAGACAAATAGCAAGTTTGCTATTCAATTATTTTTACACTTCAGCCAAGAACTTGGCTGACAAAACTGCTTTTATTGAGCAATGTAGATTTAGTGTTAAGACTTTGGAATCTGTTCCAAGTAATTTAAATTAAGTTCTACGACAACAGAGGCAATATTACCCTTTAGCAGACATAGTCAATTAATTGAATTAAATTTAGTTACAAATATTAATTATGTTAAAAAATGCCCTCCAAATCAAACCAAATCAAAAAATGTAAATTATATCAACATAGGGCATCAAAATATTGGTTGTTTAACACATGGCAAAGAGTTAGAGTTGGAACTGTTAATGAATTCAGACAATATTGATATTTTTTGTATTACAGAACATATGCGTAAGTCGTATGAGCTCATGTTCAATTTCAGTAATCACCGGGTTGGTAGTGCATTCTGCAGGGTGACCACAGTACGGGGGGGATCTTTGATTTTATTAAATAAACAACTTAAATTTAAAGAACGGAAAGATATTGTGTCTCTTTCTCTAGAGTGTAAAGTCGAACTGTCGTGCGTGGAAATGGAGCAATTCATAGTAGTATGCGTGTATAAACCTGGAACCTCACCCTTTTGCGAATTTGAGGAACTTATTGACAAAGTTCTATGTAAACTTGGAAAAACTAATAAGTACCTAATAGTATGTGGTGATTTTAATGTCGATTTACTTGTTAATACGCCTATGAGTTATAATTTTTTAAATTTATTTAAATTACACAATCTTACAAACTTATTTTTGGAGCCTACTAGATATTGTAATACAATAGCCACTTGCCTGGATAATATATACAGCGATATGTTGCCAGAAAGTAAAAGTATTATAAAAAAGCTAGATTCAGACCATTGTGGGCAAATAGCATCTTTTAAAATCACTAAAGAAAAAGTTATAAAACGTAAAATATTATGTAGACCAATAACTGGTGACCGCTTGGAACGTATGAGGGTTGGACTTTGCAATAAAATTCCATTCTTAGACACTGGCTTAGATCCAAATGTAATGTATAAATTATTTTTTGATTCTTTTTACAACGAGTTCAACTCCATATTCAAGTCTAAGGAGGTCATGATTAGTGATAGTCCTACTTTCAGTGAATGGGCCACTGAGGGTATACACAAAAGTAGACAAAAACTTTATGAACTATACTTAGAAAGACACCTTAATAGATCAGTTGAATTTCTAGATTATGTTAAAACTTATTCAAAAAAGTTTAAAGCAGATTGTTTAGCAGCTAAATCAAAATATATAAGTGATAAAATTCTCAATAGTGCAGACAAAGTTAAATCTACTTGGAAAATTATAAACGCGGAAAGAGGTCAACAAAAATTAAATGATAATCATTTTAAACTTAATATAAATGGTAAAATAACTACACCAGACTTCGAGGTCGCTAACGAATTTGAAATTTTTTTCTCCCGAATTCCTGTAGATTTGACAAAAACCTATGGGGGTTGAAGAGCCTAGGCTCTTCAACCCCCATTGCAGAATCTTTGTTAAAAGCAAACGTTCCTTGTTGTAACGTTATATTTAAATTCAGTAAAGTTAACATAAACACTATCTTAAAAACTTTTAAATCTTTAAATATCAAGAAAACAGCTGACCTCTGGGGCATCTCTGTGTATTTAGTAAATTCTTTTATTGAAATGGTTGCTCCTGAACTAGTAATAATATTTAATAATTGTGTTGATAGTGGTGTGTTCCCTGATTTAATGAAATCTAGTAAATTAATTCCCCTGTTTAAATCGGGTAGTACTTCAGATCCGTCCAATTTCCGTCCCATTTCTGTACTACCTACATTTAGTAAAATTTTTGAAAAAATTATGCTTAATCAAATGCAAAATCACTTTAACGTTAATAAACTATTACATACAAAACAATTCGGTTTCACTCGTGGTCGGTCCACCACTGATGCCGGAATTAAATTATTAGAGTGTATATACAGGGCCTGGGATGAGTCATATGATGCTTATGGTGTATTCTGTGACTTATCTAAGGCCTTCGTTTGCGTTCAGCACCAGACTTTAATTAAGAAACTTGATCATTACGGAATCCGGGGGACGGCCTTGAATTTCGTCAATTCTTACTTAAGTGATAGGGTCCAGAAAGTAGTGATCAATGGTAAACAGTCACCTGGTTCTCCTGTAGCAATGGGGGTACCGCAGGGTTCAATTTTGGGACCTTTTCTTTTTCTAGTATATATTAATGATCTCCCTCACCTCATAAGAGACGACCACGAGGTAGTTTTGTTTGCTGATGACACTTCTTTAATATTTAAAGTTAAACGTGGACAGCGCGAACTTGACGATGTAAACATTGCCCTCTCTAGGATAGTCCACTGGTTTTGTGCTAATAATTTATTATTAAATGAAAATAAAACTAAATGTGTAAGATTCACCTTACCTAATGTAAGACTTGTTAAAACCAGTGTTAAGGTTAGGGATGATATAATAGAATTGGTCGATGACACTGTCTTCCTGGGCATAACGTTAGACTCCAAATTGCAATGGGGGCCTCATATCGGGAAAATTTCGGCCAGGCTTAGTTCAGCAGCCTATGTTGTCAAAAAGATCCGACAACTTACAGACATTAAAACGGCGCGTCTTGTCTACTTCAGCTACTTCCACAGTATCATGACATATGGCATACTACTGTGGGGTAACGCTGCCGATATTGAATGCATCTTTGTGTTGCAGAAGAGGGCTATCCGGACTATCTATGGAATGGGGTCTCGGGAGTCATTAAGAGATAAGTTTAAGCATATTAACATCCTTACAGTGTATTCACAGTATATTTATGAAATTTTATTGTATACCCACAAGAACAAAAGTAAATTTGTGAAAAATAGTGATAATCATAATCTAAACTTAAGAAATAAGGATAAACTGGCTGTTCCTAAATTTAGGCTTCATAAAGTGAGTAATTCTTTTGCGGGGAACTTTATTCAAATGTACAATACATTGCCAACCGAAATAGCAAATTTATCTGTCAATAAATTTAAAAAACTAATAAAAAGTAAATTGTGCCATAAAGCTTATTATAGTATTAATGATTTCTTAGATGACAAGGCGGCCTGGTTGTAACAACGTAACGAATTGCTCCTTTCTAAATAACTCTGTATTAGATTTAAGATGAAATATTTTGAAAAAAGCCGAGCTGAGTTTCTTGAGGGCTCTTCTCAGTCTCGTTGCATTTTGGAACCCTCGGTAGAGTCACACCAACTTCTGACGAATCTAAATAATTTTCTGAAAATTTCGAAAATTTTATTTTATTTTATTTTACTGAATTATCAAGTAATACAACGTGTTTCATATTAGTGTGGTCATATCTCAAGGTTGCATTGGGTAGGGCCTAAATAATATATTGCGCGGGGTATTTAATTAATTTAATAAAATATTGACTTATAATGACGTAGTCGATAAATTTTCCTTTTTATCGATAGCTCATTGAAATGAAGCTCTAAGACTGCACTACAAAATAAACATATGATTAGAATGAACTCTAGATTTGACCTCAAGTAGGTTTGCCAAACAGTGAAATAGATTCGGACAGTCTCGTTGTTACTCAAAATTTTAACCAACAGATAAAGTTACTTTATCAATAGTTATCATACAAAATAGTTTCCGAATCACAACTTGGGGTCAAAATAAAGAGTGCCTACTCAAAGTTATTTTTGAAGTTTTTCTATGAATTTATGTATCACGTGATTGTCGTGAATGTCACAACTCACACGTAATTTGTTGTCAACCTACTCAAATACCAGGAGCAACGCATTTGCTGTCGAAGAAAAGAGAAGAAACATTTATGTTCTTGTCTTCCTTAAATTTACACTTTTTATAAATTGGTTCCGCACAGATATTTAAAATACAACTGCTGTTTGTGTAGAAGTTTATGTTGTAGCTGTTGAGAACGCTGGTGGGTATAGTAGTATGTAGGTATTCAGTTTCGGGATAGAGAGATCGTGGATGCCAGTCACTGCACTACCATATCGTGAACTCTCTTTCGACTCATTTACCATGAAGTAAATGATCTGCAAGGTGTTTGGTTATTTTTGACCGACTTTAAAAAAGAGTAGGTACTTAGGTTCTCGATTCGTCATGATAATGTGATGCATAAAAGTTCATAAAACATTATCGCTAAAAGTGGCAACTTGTATGGTTGAACGAGGATATCAGAAAAAGTAGGAGGTGTTGGTGTCAGTTTCACTAATATGTATCTTAAGGACCCCTAAAAATTACAAAGAGAACCGCCCACTTTTTTGATTGGAGCCGCTTTGAAGAAACTAGGTATCAGTAGCGATGTCGGCATATATCAAAGACGTACACGTCACAACACGTAAATTTTACCGCAAAACCCATATTATTCCGGTGTTGCAAGTTAACGCAATGTTCTTCATAAACTTCATTTTTTTATGCTGGATATTTGTTCATTTTAGCAATTGGTAATAAATTACTAATCTTAGACTACATGGATAAAGAAAGTCGCTTTTTCCGTCTGTCTGTTCTAATGTATGTTTAGTTCTTGAAAACTACGCAACGGATCTTGAAGCGGTTTTTTTTTTAAATGGGTTTAAGTAGGTTTCGAAATGTATTTACATGCATACTATCATGCGAGCGACGCCGCGCTGGCATTCAACAATTTTATTTTATTTCATAGGTCTTAGGGAAATATCCTGTGTTTATGGTAAATAATAATTATGTTATTATTTATCTCTTAAATTATTTTATACTAGGTACCTACTAGCTTTTTTTCATAAATAAAACTAAGTACCTACTTGGTACTTTTATTAGATTTTTACCAAAATTACGACGTAATTCAAGGAAATAAGACATTGCACTTGGGCAACACTTACAACTATCTAATTTCTTTTCAGTTGCAAGTAAACTTTGATATTAGGCGTACGTAGTAATCTGTGTTAATCGATCATGGCGTATTTAAGTAATAGTGAATATTATGAAATGATACTTTGCGTCGGGGCAGCCGATGGCAGTCTGCGTGAAGCTCGTCGCCTTTATCGAGAAAGATTTGTGGACAATAGACTCGAAGGTGAACGGCGGCGGTTACCATCTGTGGAGTGCTTCCGAAAAATGGTGAACCGTTTACATGACACTGGTTCTTTCCGTGGTTCCCGCTCAGAAGGCAGACCATCTGTTGTACCACCAGAGCAAGAAGAAAGTATTCTCGAGCATTTTCAATCCAATCCCAGAACAAGTACTCGCCGCGCTGGAATTGTTCTGGGAATGAATCATTTGAGAGTATGGCGCGTGCTAAAAGCAGATGGTCAACATCCGTACCACTTCAGGCACACCCAAGAACTGACACCGGCTGATTTCGTACCACGTCTCAACTTTTGCCAGTGGTACCGAGAGGAAGCTCAACGATCCCCTAGTTTCGCGAACCGTATTTTATGGACCGATGAAGCATCTTTTACTCGTGCTGGTATCAGTAACCAACATAACGAACATGTATGGACTCAACAGAACCCACACGCATCTGCAGAAAACAACTTTCAGCATCAGTGGCGTGTTAACATTTGGGCGGGAATAATCGGAGATATTTTAATTGGTCCTTTCGTGCTACCGAGTTCGCTAAACGGTGAAAATTACCTCGCGTTCCTTAGAAACGTCTTAGAACCCGAACTTGAAAACTTGCCTGTAACATTGTACACAAATATGATGTACCAGCAAGACGGGGCGCCAGCACATTATGCGAGAGATGTACGGGCGTATTTAGATGAGCGGTTTAACCAGTGGATCGGACGTGGTGGTCCCATACCTTGGCCTCCGAGGTCACCGGATCTCACACCACTTGCGGTATGTCTCACGCGTGAAGATATGAAGTCTAAAATATTTGATGCATTTAGCAGTGTAACTCCAGACATGCTGTGTAATGTAACTGCCAGCATGATGCGACGGACCCAACTGTGCATTGATCAAGGCGGCGAACATTTCGAGCCGTTACTTTAGTACCTACTTTTTAGTTTTGTGTTTATTAGAGGTAGGAAGTGTATTTTTTATTAAATTCAATAATGTTTATCTAAGCATCGTGATATTAGTGAGTTAGTTGTGTTTATTGTGGAACACGGTACCTACCTATCTACCAGGATGACATGCACAATGAAATCGGTTAGTTTTTGTTGTTTTAAAGTCCACAACCTATCATTACTACAAAATAGTATTCTGTACCAGGAGCATATGAAATAAGAGTTGTTTACGATTCATCGAAGAGGACTGAACCTTACGAATAAATTTGACCCTAGGTAGTGTTGGGTTTATAAAATATCGATTAAATGAATAAATCAATAAAATTTACATGACACCTTAAAAGTTTTAACTAAACTTGTATTTGCAATTTTGTCCGTGCGTATAGTTAACTCAACGCGCATGTGTAACGAGGGTCAAATATGACCACACTAATATGAAACACGGTGTATAATCGTCTTATAACTTATATCGATTATCAAATAATCGATATTTCACGCATTCATTATTATTTATTAACATAGTAATGTTCTTCTTCATTGACATAGTAATCCTCACAAATAAATAACTACTATTTTGACCACCGTTGTGACATCGTTGATGTCAGCTCATCATCAAGCGAGGTGAAGTCAAGTTGACGAGCAATATATATATATATTGCTCGTCAACTTATACGTCAATATATAGAAATAAACCAAATTCAAAATGAAAGTATCGATTATCAAGTAATATAATCGTCTTATAACTTATATCGATTACCAAATAATCGATATTTCACGTATTCACTACTATTTTGACCACCGTTGTGACATCGTTGATGTCTGCAAAAGTAGACAAAAACTTTATGAACTATACTCGGAAAGACAGCTTAATAGATCAGTTGAATTTCTAGATTATGTTAAAACTTATTCAAAAAGAGAAGCCGGACATGCTCGCAGACCTCTTTGCGGCTAATTCCCGGGTCGATGACCGTGGCCTGCAGCCCCCCGCCATCGCCAACTGTGGCCACACTATGCCTGATATTGTTATCAGGCAATGTGATGTACGGGCAGTGCTGCGGTCACTCGACACGCGGAAAGCCAGTGGCCCTGACGGCATTCCGGCGGTGGTGCTACGAAAATGTGCTGCTGAGTTGTCTCCAGTATTAACGCGTCTGTACCGCCTGTCATACTCTACAGGCCTCGTGCCGGAGGCCTGGAAGGAGGCGAACGTACAACCGATCCCCAAGAAAGGGGATCGATCCGATCCAGGCAACTATCGACCCATAGCTATCACCTCAGTCATTTGCAAGGTGCTCGAGCTTCTTATTAATAAGCAGCTCATGCGATACCTGGAGGATCACTCGCTAATCAATGATCGGCAATATGGCTTCAGGCCAAAACGATCAACGGGTGACCTCCTGGCATTCGTCACGCATGTATGGGGTGAGGCTATGGAAAAGTTCGGCGAGTCCTTGGCTATTAGCCTGGACATCGCCAAAGCTTTCGATAGGGTCTGGCATGCTTCGCTCCTTTCCAAGCTTCCGGCATATGGTCTACCTCCTCAACTGTGCAGCTGGACTGCCAGTTTTTTAAACGAGCGCCGAGTGCGGGTCCTCTGCGATGGCCAGGCTTCTCGCTTTTTGCAAGTGAATGCCGGGGTACCGCAGGGGTCCGTACTGTCACCAACTCTCTTTCTTCTGCATATCAATGAAATGCTTTCCCTCGGGAACATTCATTGCTATGCAGATGACAGTACATTGCACGGGAGTTACTCGGTTCGTCCGACGGCGGGGCGATCTGTGATAGAGGAGGAGAGACGACATCTCGTGGGTGATCTCGACCGAAACCTCGACAGTATCTCCCAATGGGGTGCCGAGAACTTGGTCGAGTTCAATGCCCACAAAACACAGGCGTGTGCATTTACAGCGAAAAAATCCCCTTTCCTTCCCCTACCCACTCTTCAGAATGCAATATTACCAATGAAGGACAATCTAGACATCCTTGGCATAGACGTTCGTCGAGAGCTCAATAACACAAAATACATTGAGAGATGTATTGGGCTAGCTTCGCGGAAACTAGGAATACTGAACAAGGTAAAGCGATTCTTTACACCGCACCAGAGGTGTCTGCTGTACAAAACGCAGATTAGACCCTGCGTTGAATACTGCTCTCACCTCTGGGACGGCTCCGCGAAGTATTTGCTGGACGCACTCGACGCTATGCAGCGACGCGCTGTTCGCATTATAGACTGTCCGGAGGTAACGGGAAGCCTTGAGCCGCTAGCCCAGCGCCGAACAATTGCTTCCTTGGCCGCGTTCTACCGTATTTACCACGGTGAGTGTTCTGAAGAGCTCTTCAACCTGATCCTACCCTCTCCCTTCCGATCCCGAACAACGCGTGCCGGGCAGAGATGTCACCCTCATACCGTGGAAACCGTCTTCGCGAGAACCGAGCGTTTTAAACGATCGTTTCTCTGCCGAACGATGGTGGCTTGGAACGCCCTGCCTGCGCACGTGTTTCCTCCAACATATAACCCTGGGCTCTTTAAGCGAAGCGTGAAGAGGCACATTACAGGGTCGTCAAGTTGAGGGCCACTCTCTATAGTATTCCTGTGTACTGTGAGAGTCGCCCTCAATTGCCAGACGTCGCCTCAGCTTACCATCAGGCGAGTGGCGTCAATTTGTCGACCTAAATATAAAAAAAAAAAAAAAAAAAAGTTTAAAGCAGATTTTTTAGCTGCTAAATCAAAATATATAAGTGATAAAATTCTCAATAGTGCAGATAAAGTTAAATCTACTTGGAAAATTATAAACGCGCAAAGAGGTCAACAAAAATTAAATGATAATAATTTTAAACTTAATATAAATGGTAAAATAACTACATCAGACTTCGAGGTCGCTAACGAATTTGAAATTTTTTTCTCCCGAATTCCTGTAGATTTGACAAAAACCCTAGGCTCTTCAACCCCCATTGCAGAATCTTTGTTAAAAGCAAACGTTCCTTGTTGTACCGTTATATTTAAATTCAGTAAAGTTAACATAAACAATATCTTAAAAACTTTTAAATCTTTAAATATCAAGAAAACAGCTGACCTCTGGGGCATCTCTGTGTATTTAGTAAATTCTTTTATTGAAATGGTTGCTCCTGAACTAGTAATAATATTTAATAATTATGTTGATAGTGGTGTGTTCCCTGATTTAATGAAATCTAGTAAATTAATTCCCCTGTTTAAATCGGGTAGTACTTCAAATCCGTCCAATTTCCGTCCCATTTCTGTACTACCTACATTTAGTAAAATTTTTGTAAATTATTCTTAACAAATGCAAAATCACTTTAACGTTAATAAACTATTACATACAAAACAATTCGGTTTCACTCGTGGTCGGTCCACCACTGATGCCGGAATTAAATTATTAGAGTGTATATACAGGGCCTGGGATGAGTCATATGATGCTTATGGTGTATTCTGTGACTTATCTAAGGCCTTCGATTGCGTTCAGCACCAGACTTTAATTAAGAAACTTGATCATTACGGAATCCGGGGGACGGCCTTGAATTTCGTCAATTCTTACTTAAGTGATAGGGTCCAGAAAGTAGTGATCAATGGTAAACAGTCACCTGGTTCTCCTGTAGCAATGGGGGTACCGCAGGGTTAAATTTTGGGACCTTTTCTTTTTCTAGTATATATTAATGATCTCCCTCACCTCATAAGAGACGACCACGAGGTAGTTTTGTTTGCTGATGACACTTCTTTAATATTTAAAGTTAAACGTGGACAGCGCGAACTTGACGATGTAAACATTGCCCTCTCTAGGATAGTCCACTGGTTTTCTGCTAATAATTTATTATTAAATGAAAATAAAACTAAATGTGTAAGATTCACCTTACCTAATGTAAGACTTGTTAAAACCAGTGTTAAGGTTAGGGATGATATAATAGAATTGGTCGATGACACTGTCTTTCTGGGCATAACGTTAGACTCCAAATTGCAATGGGGGCGTCATATCGGAAAAATTTCGGCCAGGTTTAGTTCAGCAGCCTATGCTGTCAAAAAGATCCGACAACTTACAGACATTAAAACGGCGCGTCTTGTCTACTTCAGCTACTTCCACGGTATCATGACATATGGCATACTACTGTGGGGTAACGCTGCCGATATTGAATGCATCTTTGTGTTGCAGAAGAGGGCTGTCCGGACTATCTATGGCATGGGGTCTCGGGAGTCATTAAGAGATAAGTTTAAGCATATTAACATCCTTACAGTGTATTCACAGTATATTTATGAAATTTTATTATATACCCACAAGAACAAAAGTAAGTTTGTGAAAAATAGTGATAATCATAATCTAAACTTAAGAAATAAGGATAAACTGGCTATTCCTAAATTTAGGCTTCATAAAGTGAGTAATTCTTTTGCGGGGAACTTTATTCGAATGTACAATACATTGCCAACCGAAATAGCAAATTTATCTGTCAATAAATTTAAAAAACTAATAAAAAGTAAATTGTGCCATAAAGCTTATTATAGTATTAATGATTTCTTAGATGACAAGGCTGCCTGGTTGTAACACGAATTGCTCCTTTCTAAATAACTCTGTATTAGATTTAAGATGAAATATTTTGAAAAAAGCCGAACTGAGTTTCTTGAGGGCTCTTCTCAGTCTCGTTGCATTTTGAAACCCTCGGTAGAGTAACACCAACTTTTGACGAATCTAAATAATTTTCTAAAAATTTCAAAGATTTTATTTTATTTCATTTTATCTACTCACCATCAAGCGAGGTGAGGTCAAGTTGACGAGCAATATATATAAGTAGGTATATATAAAAATAAAATCGATTTTCTCTTAATGAATAATATCAATTACATCCTTATTCCACAATCCGCAAGCAAGTAGCAGGCTGTCATAACTGTCACTACTGTCACATATTACTTTTTTAAATACCATTGATAGTTACAGATTATATACAGAGACAATGAATACGGTATGCAGTTGTTATAGTATTTGTCTGTAAAACTTAATCTGCTGTATTTATAGATTGCTTGCTTGCTAATGGTTATTTCTACTACCTATCAATAATATCTAGAAAAAGTATTTAAACTTCGGAATCCATTCCGATTTCCGATCAATTAAAAGGCATAAAAATACTTAACCAACTATTGTCGGTTTATGCGCAAACATAACCTTAAATTTGACATATTTGTTGGATTTTTGCGCTTGACATTATTCTTAATTCAAACTTATTAAAAGGACATTGCTACGCGTCCATACATCATTCGCCCCAGAACCAACACCAATAGAAAAAGGCTTGTTAAATTTGAAATATTTTTCTAATTCTCATCATTTGTATTTTTAAGACGGACAAGCAAGTCCGTCTTAAAAATACAAATGATGAGAAATATATTACAAATTTTTCAAATTTAACAAGCCTTTTTCCATTGGTGTTGGTTCTGGGGCGAATGATGTATGGACGCGTAGCAATGTCCTTTTAATAAGTTTGAATTAAGAATAGTGTAAATAAGAAATAAATGTGTAACATCGTAATTGCATTACACTCCCAAAAAGTAAACAAACATTTAGTATTAAGGTGACATATTTATTTTGTTAATATATTGTAAATTTGACATTGACTAATAAACGTTTATGTAGAAATGACTACACTAGAACAAACATTTGTAATGATATTATGAATGTCATTAGTGTCAGTGGATATATAGATATCAACTCGACAAACGTCAAGTCTTGACTAGGATTCATACACCGTACGGAATTCTGCGCATTGTATAGCGTCCTCTATCGGATTTGGTGAGAACCTAGCCAAGGTTGGACTAACCATACTAGATATTTTCTAAAGAAAAAAAATAAGTGTCTTTGGTATTGGAGTTTTGTTGATCTGTCGTTGATTTCCGCTGAGTGACAAATTGTTTCATTGTAAAATCGAGTTTAGAACTGGTTTTTCGTGAACAGAAGGTTCTAGATAGGCTCGCGAATTAATAAAAAGGGAAGGCGCAGAATCGCCGGCCTCTTTCACCACTGATATCTCTTTATTGCCTGACATCTTTTACGATTTCTACGCTTCACAACTAACCTAAAAATACCAGTCTAAAACGGACTTAAGATATTTGTGGCATACAGTATTAAGTTATACGAAGCAGTCGTCTACACGGATAAAAAGTTTTCTTTACCGTGATCAAAGAATCTGTAAACGTCCACTCTTATCAAATTTGGACAGCGAGGTGGCCGGCAGTATTTTCTTTTGTTTAGGCAACGAAGGGCCTGTCTCTGTCTTGGTATATCCCTAACAATTTTGGTGCCGGGATTCTGAGGTTGTCGAAGACTCTGGAGCAGTACAAAGTCTGACCAAACTACGTCGTGTAATTGAGGAAATAGAGAGTGGACATTCAACGAACATTTGACCTTGGGCTAACAAGAGTGCGGCTTGAAGGTCAAACTGCCACCGATCAGCTGACTCCGCAGACCAAGTGATAAAGCTAAGTACTACATTAATATTGTGAAAACCTGAGGACGTTATAAATAAATAAATAAATAATAAATATATTAGGACAATCCACACAACGCCATCTAGTCTCAAACTAAGCAGAGCTTGTGATATGAGTACTAGATAAACTGATATAAATACTTATATACATTTTTTTTTGTAAATACATACATATTATATATAGGAAACATCCAGACTTCGGTACAAACGCATATGTCATCACACAAAGTTTGTCCCGACCGGGAATCGAACCCGAGACTCCGGCGTCGAAAGCCGATGCACTACCGACCACGCCACCGAAGCTGTCTTAAACAGCCACCCATTTCTTACATAAATCTGTTTTAACATACCGGTGTATAACCCATCAAGAGCCATCAGCTTGTTACGATGTGGAAACATCGACATCAAATATATTACGTGTGTTCACATCACTAAATGGAACATACTAGAAGACCAAGCAACGGGTTTAAACAATACATAAATTCCTTCGCTCATTGTTCTGTGAAGGAGTTGAGATCGAACAGATAAGGAATAGCCGCCAGCCAATGGTAGCGCGAGCGCGGACATCGATGTGTAGTTTGTCTCGTCACTACGCGACCGGGTAGGGATACGGCACCACTCCATTACCGCGGCCGATGTTAGATAAACCCGTGCAGACAGCGCGCAGAGACATTCACATAATTTAAATTCTCGTCAAGGCACAGCTTACGTAATAATTGGTACCTGTCAATTTACCCAATAAATAATTATAATTAAATAATTTAATTTAAAAAAGCTGCCCTTGCCATTAATTATTAAGAACAATATCTGCAACAGTTGTTCAGTTGATAGAATCAGTTTTTGTGTTCCGGGGCAAGTGCTGTGAACAGAATAGTTTCTATAATGCCAACCGCGCGATCTATAATTAGAATATTACCAAATAGCTATGTCATAGATTATTAGTAAGTTAAAGTAAACATATAGATGTTTAGACTCCGAGATGAATCGAGCCACGGTATTGTAGTTTCAATCGTGTATAAATTTATTTATTTATTTATTCTTTCTTACTTACTATTATCTTTACAGGTAAAGTAATTATATTATCGAATTATATATCAGGATCAGGCGGTGCTGAATTTCTTGCCACAAAATATACAAGAAAACATTTAGGACGGTGAGGTTAAATTACTCCACCCCTAAATGCTATAATTATATATGTATTACCTATCTATATATGTTGTCTATGTAATTACCTATTTTATAAACTCTTAGGGAATGCTAGGACCTAGTAACATTGCCCTATCGAATATAATGATAATTTTTTTTAAATATTTCTACCTAAAATTCTCTTAAGGGCTAACCACCTACGGCCTTAAGCAGTAAACTATAGTTTTATAATTTTAAAGTGCGAATATCAAGAAAGAGAATCCAGGTTAATATAATTCATCTACCCGACATATTTTATTGTGAAGCCGTACCATTTGGGGCGCGGCCTTAAGCGGGAAACCGTTATTTTTCTAAATTTATATTGTGTTTAACATAAATTCAAATACCTAGATCATATTCCACCTATCTGGAATATTCACTATTATTTAATATTTTATTATCGAGACGGCCATAGAAGGACTGTCATTTTGGGGTTCCCTAGATTGGTGAACCATTGTGAGATACTTTTCAGTAACACTTTATTATCTAGACTGCCATTTAGGGACCGTCATTTTAGAGTTCCCTAATTTAGTGAACCATTATAAAGTTTTAATTGTTAGATGGGAATTACGCATAACGCAGACTCTTTAGGAACTTCGTCTCCGATACGTAATAGGTAGAAAAATAATCTTTTGAAATGTACCCACATTTGTGTTGGGCCTATAGCTATATTTTATTATTTGATTATTAGTTAATTCTTTCTTTGAGATTTTCTGCCGCCGGCCGGAGACTGATATCCCTGTTCCCATGTTTGTATAATCCTGTGTTATGTGTAACCTTGTCATGTACCCTCATGTAAACAATTGTGCAGTGCATCCGACAATATTAGGGAACCTGTACGTCAATTTACATGTGAAATCATTTACATGTGGAATCTAATACGTTGCTTGTGTCCTTTCCAGAACTACCTTGGGGCTTAGTATAAGCCATAATTGAGAAAAGTACAATTGCTGAGCAACCGTCGCTCCTGTGGCCTTGGACCCAGAGCAACTCGTCAGCTACCACGATTGATTTAAGGACACCAGCGGATCCTGCCGGCCGTCGCCTTTGGACCCCCAGTTAAGTGCACCTGGCACTTCCGTAAAACAGTATTGTGATCCTATACTATTGACAAACTCATAGCTACTTGTATTATATAAAACCCTAGGTTCCTGCTATTAAAAGTACGTTAATTGTTTTACGTTGTTTGATTGTAACTTCCTAGCAGGGGCGGTATCAAGCTGCATTTCCAAATTCAAGACATCATTGTATCTCTCTCTGTGATCATTCATGTGAAACTAAATATCTAAATTTAACTTATAATTATATTGTATAACAATTTTTAAGGTTAGTACAAATATACTCTGTAAACCTCTCTTGTTGTTGCCTTATTGAAATCTCCTATCATCACACACACCGTTCATATGTGAACTGGCGCCCTGGGATAACTACAAAAGTCTCACAAGTCTCTCCGTTGATCCCGCTGGTGGGTGAGATTGACTTCTCAGTGTTACAAATGTACTAGTATATTATAGTAAAAAAGCGTGAGGTGCATTTTAAGATATTATCAAAATGATAATTCTTCTACTCATATCTGTCAATAAAATAATTATAACTATTGACACTATGCACCTTACGCTTTTTTTACAATAATATACCTTTATTTCTTACTAGCTGTTGCCCGCAGCTCCGCCTGCGTGTTACTTTAGATCTACATAACATTTTTATTTATGAAGCGAATGAAAACCAAACCGCAAATTCAAATCAAAAATTCAAATCGGTTAAGCCGTTTCTGAGATTAGCGTGTCCAAACATTCAGACAAACACAGAAAAGTTCTAAAAACCATTGTTTTGGGTTTTATTGCGTTCATTAAGCCCTCCTACAACAATTTCTCTATTATATCTTCTATAATATTCTCTATTATACCATAAAAATTCATCTCAAGATACGAAAATATGAAATATTATTTATTATCTAGAGGGGCTCGTGGTCTAGTGGTAACCGACAATGTTAACACATTGCAAAGGTTAAGCAACATCGAGTCAGACCGGTCTTAGGATGGGTGACCATTGCTTAAGACACGGAGACCCCTCCGTGCCTCGGAGAGCACGTTAAGCCGTCGGTCCCAGTTGTCATACGATCGCCTATGGGATGTGGAGGTCAGATGGCAGTCGTTACACGGAAAATATCGAAGTTCAGCCGAATCGCAGTTAGACTGGAAAGCCGAACCCAACTTCGTTGGGAAAAGGCTCGGTGAATGATGATCTTCGTCGTGTGTGATAGTCCATTGAATTGTATGGAGAGCAATATTATATCTTAAGTTAAAATATTATAGTATCTTAGCCGTGTGCAGCGCCCCTTAGTGAACTCCACTGCGGGTGACGTAACCTGTTCTGAAGAGCTCTTCAATCTGATCCCACCCTCTTCCTTCCGATCCCGAACAACGCGTGCCGGGCAGAGATGCCACTCCCACACAGTGGATAGCATGTTCGCGAGAACCCAACGTTTTAAACGTTCGTTTTTCTACCGAACAATAGTGGCCTGGAACGCCCTGCCTGTGCACGTGTTTCCTCCCACATATAACCCTGGGTTCTTTAGGCAGAGCGTGAAGAGACACATCAGTAGGCCGTCAAGTTGAGGGCCACTCTCTATAGTATTGTGTGCTGTGAGAGTGGCCCACAATCGCTAGACGTCGTCACGACTTACCACCAGGCGGGCGGCGTCAATTTGGCGAACCCGATAAAAAAATAAGAAAAAACCTACGACAAACCTATTTATTTGCGGTTGGTATAGTTATCGGGTCTAGGGATCGAACCGCAAATTTAAGTTTGTTTTTTATTGTTTATACTTTTCCGAGATAAAAAGTAAGCCAGCAGGTGCCCAGGATATTAAAGAATAATTATACCAAGTTTCATCGTAATCGAACCGGTAGTTTTTGCGTGATGCCTGAACAGACAGACAAACAGACAGATAGACAGACAAAAATTTTTTTTAATCACATTTTTGGGTTTGGTTTCGGTCTAGTAACACCCCCTCCCATTTATTTTTTTGATATTTTCAAAGTACAGAATTTTCACTTCTACAGATTTATTATAAGTATAGATTTACACTATTCTTAATTCAAATTTATTAAAATTTATTTTCTACTTTTTTCTCTATAAAAGCGTGTTTTTTTGGTTTATTTAAACTATTATTTATTTTTTAGTTTTTATTTTCATTTTTTTTTAATTTCAATCGAATTATTGCATTGTCATCGGTCTTTGACAGGTGTGCAAAGTTTGAATTAAATCTGATCGTTCAAAGTAGGGCAAAATTGAACCCAAAAGAGTCGGTTACAAACATACATACATACAAGTGAAGCTAATAAAAGCTTAGTAAAAAATATAATTTTATTGTAGCACTTTGTGGGTGTAGTAAATACAACATATTCATGCAAAATTTCATGTTTCTAGCACTAAACGTTTGGGAGGAAAAATGATTTCGGACAGACATGACGAAACTATAAGGGTTCCGAGACTTGAACTACGTAACCCTAAAAAGGGTGCTACTAATTATTATGAAATTAGAAATATTTACGATGAGACATTATTGAAGACGTGTCAAATGGTTTGTATTCATAGTGAAGTAAGGGGTTATAAATGTAAGTATTTATTATGCTATTTTTCTTCTACAATATCGTGTCTAAACTCCTTGGTACAACACTAAGCTGCAGCGACTGCGAGCTCTGTTGTTGCGCTCGACATGCGAGCGTAGTGGCTAATGCTTTGTCTACGGTATATTTGTGAAGGTTCAGGCAAGACTTAACCGGTGAAAAAAAATAGTTATAAGGCGGTGCAAAGTTGGACATGTCAGCCCAGTATTTTATTAGAATCTATACTTATAATAAATCTGTAGAAGTGAAAATTCTGTACATTGAAGATATCAAAAAAATAAATGGCAGGCGGTGTTACTAGACCGACACCAAACCCAAAAATGTGATTAAAAAAATTTTTGTCTGTCTGTCTGTCTGTCTGTTCAGGCATCACGCAAAAACTACTGGTTCGATTACGATGAAACTTGGTATAATTATTCTTTAATATCCTGGGCACCACACTGGGTACTTTTTGTCCCGGAAAAGTATATACAATAAAAAACAAACTTAATTTTGCGGTTCGATCCCTTGACCCGAGTACTGTACCAACCGCAAATAATAAGTTTGTCGTAAGTTCATTTAATTTTTTATATTCGGTTCACCAAATTGACGCCGCCCGCCTGGTGGTAAGTCGTGACGACGTCTAGCGATTGTGGGCCACTCTCACAGCACATACGATAGAGAGTGGCCCTCAACTTGACGACCTACTGATGTGCCTCTTCACGCTCCGCTTAAAGAACCCAGGGTTATATGTGGGAGGAAACACGTGCACAGGCAGGGCGTTCCAGGCCACTATCGTTCGGCAGAAAAACGAACGGTTAAAACGTTCGGTTCTCGCCAACATGCTATCCACTGTGTGGGAGTGGCATCTCTGCCCGGCACGCGTTGTTCGGGATCGGAAGGAAGAGGGTGGGATCAGATTGAAGAGCTCTTCAGAACAGGTTACGTCACCCGCAGTGGAGTTCACTATTAAATATTAATGGTTTTTAGAACTTTTGTCTGTTTGTCTGAATGTTTGAACACGCTATTCTCAGAAATGATTTGATTTTTGATTTGAACTTGCGGTTCGGTTTTCAATCGCTTCATAAATAAAAAAGTTATGTAGATCTAAAGTAACACGCAGGCGGAGCTGCGGGCAACAGCTAGTGTAATATAAAATACTGAATAGTGCGCTAAGGAGACACACGCACGTAATCTGTTTAATATGAATATTGAGTTTGAGCACAGGTGACGTTATTCCCAGTGGAGTGTGGTAATGGCAAACATCACCGAACCCATCAAATAGAAGGCGTATCTACAACCATTACCATTCATGACCAGGAAACACAACTTTGTTTGAGCCCCAATAAATTGTACTAAATTTGACACGTAACAGACGTTTACGAACAAACTACTTTTATTCCCCAATACACGTTACGATTGTCGCGATAATATCGTAAAATCTGAAAATGTACACGGAAGGGGAGCAGAGTAGTAAAAATACAGCCTTATTCCGCGAAAATAAGGTTTGCTTTATGATATTCTGGAGTATACGAGAGCGCGTGTGCCGGTATGATTATACACGCGTTGGTAAAGGAGGTTTAAGGCACTTAACAAATGACAGCTGTTTCATTTATCGGCTGAGGTAATGGAATAGGCTTGAACTGTGTGGATTATCGTAATTATGAAATAATTATTGTAATAAAATACGAGTTAGTCAATATTAAAACAAATCTTCCGAAATGTTAAAAGTAGTGACGTGCATTCATCTTGAATGGATTTTTTTGTCAGATATAGCTACCGTGGTGTCCCATTTCCCCTCAGGCAGGCGCATCTCTCGGGCGTTATATTTTAACCGATATCAGCTGTAAAGTATCTCTGTATAGTCTGTGAGATAATTACCTTATCTTTATGGCAAACGATTTCTGTCTTATTTGTGGCACAAGAAAATTGTGCCTTCTCCTGTGAAAATGTAGTATTTTCCTTAAAATATAGTTCGGATTACAGAATTGTTATTGATCTATCAACCACCCTTCACGACAATAGGCTTACTTTATACTCGTATTACGTAAGACCAATGCAACTACTGGCAAAATGTGTGTGTGTATGTAATACTCCCTTTGCTTACCTTACCTTCGGGGGATACAGACATGTTTGTGTGTATGTAAGACTCCCTTTGCTTACACCTTCGGGGGATACAGGCATGTTTGTGTGTATGTAAGACTCCCTTTGCTTACACCTTCGGGGGATACAGGCATGTTTGTGTGTATGTAAGACTCCCTTTGCTTACACCTTCGGGGGATACAGGCATGTTTGTGTGTATGTAAGACTCCCTTTGCTTACACCTTCGGGGGATACAGGCATGTTTGTGTGTATGTAATACTCCCTTTGCTTACACCTTCGGGGGATACACGCATGTTTGTGTGTATGTAATACTCCCTTTGCTTACACCTTCGGGGGATACAGGCATGTTTGTGTGTATGTAATACTCCCTTTGCTTACACCTTCGGGGGATACAGGCATGTTTGTGTGTATGTAATACGCCCTTTGCTTACACCTTCGGGGGATACAGGCATGTTTGTGTGTATGTAATACTCCCTTTGCTTACACCTTCGGGGGATACAGGCATGTTTGTGTGTATGTAATACTCCCTTTGCTTACACCTTCGGGGGATACAGGCATGTTTGTGTGTATGTAATAGAGTAACCATTATTAGCACTTTAGTATTTTTTTCGTAACTATGCATACAATATTTACGTCCTTAGAAGGCTCATTGTTGACTAGGCACAAACATGTTGCACTCAGTTAGGAAATGCTTCAACTGGTGCACCACAACATAACATCTTGACACTACTTTACCGAATACCGTTCCCAAACTAACCGAGAATCGTTTGCACATAATATGATAGCTCTCGAACATGATCCACTTTGAATGGAATAGTTGGAACCGCAACCTTCTCACGTGCATTTGTATTGAAAGTGGAAATGTTCCCGACCTCTATTTCGTATTGATGAGAATTCTAAAATATCAATAGAGCGTAGCGGATTTGAATGGAGCCGCTTACTCGGACGGGGTAGGTTAGCTACGCTGTGCTACGGCGTAGCACTGATGTAGGTTGCTTACTTAAAAATTAAAGTATTTATTCACTAGTTAGATTGTTACTACTCGCTAAGTATGTTAGACCATACAATTAAATAAATAAATAAAATAGATACTTATGTAGTTATTTCGTTTAAAAATATATTCCTTTTTATTTGTAAAATTCTTGTAGTTACTTTTTAATCATAATTGTCCACTATAATAATAATATGTAGTAATATGCTTATTGCGTAGTTTCCAATAGTCATTATACATATTTAATACTAGCTGTTGCCCGCAGCACCGCTTGCGTGTTATAGCTTTCTTGATCACCAGTTACTGATTTATTATGTACAGCTGTTGCTGCTAAGATAAAATATTATAGTATCTTGGCCGTGTGCAGCGCCCCTTAGTGAACTCCACTGCGGGTGACGTAACCTACGACAAACTTATTATTTGCGGTTGGTACAGTAATCGGGTCTAGGGATCGAACCTTAAAATTAAGGTTGTTTTTTATTGCATATACTTTTCTGCGATAAAAAGTACTCAGCGTGGTGCCCAGGATATTAAAGAATACATATACCAAGTTTCATCGTAATCGAACCGGTAGTTTTTGCGTGATGCCTGAACAAACAGACAGGCAAAAATTTTTTTTTATCACATTTTTGGGTTCGGTGTAGGTCTAGTAGCACCCCCTGCCATTAATTTTTTTGATGTTTTCAATGTACATAATTTTCACTTCTACAGATTTATTATAAGTATAGATGAACCACAAATTAAGTACGTAGTCCGTTACCGCGGTATTGTTAGTAATAAATCAAGTCCAGCATATACTGCGGACGGCTCACCACCGATCTGTCATGATGACGTCACACCTCCATACCCCCTCCAGTCGCTCGTACAACTGTTACTCTCACAGATAGACCGTGAGCCTGGTGCCATTTTCGGGCTCGGAGATGTTAATTAAACCCAGTATACATAATTTACATTAAGTACCTTGAAAATTTTCAAGTGAAGATTTTGTTTTTGTGTGGCTTTTCTAAAAGCATATTTTAAAAAGGTATAAAGATATTCAGTTTCATATTCGGTAAAATATTTTAAGAGAGGAATAATGACAGATGCAGAAATATAATGTAGAGATTATTATGTATTATAATATGGAAATAATAAAGGACAATGCTATAGATATGAGAATGATTCGAGCTGAAAACAAAATGTACTCAAATATCCTATTGGTAAATAAAGAGGTTGGCCAATGAATATAATAACGAGTCGTCCGTTACAATTTCCCGCACAACTGAATATAGATTCAAATAAATGGCGGTACCTACGCGTAGCTACGTCGCGTTGCGTCGCGTGTAGTGAAGCGTCGCATTGTCTAACTGACCATAAAAATACTCGTGTTCGCTCTGATTGGCTTTGACTCACTCACTGTGAACTGTCCACTCTACTATATACAGAGTTTAGGTACAAAAGACAGACAAATATTAAAATTGGTTTTTGGCAATTTTGATTTTCAGCTCATTAGTTCACAATCATGAACAAATAGTGTTGTACGATTTGGATGCGAATACGAGTGCTAAGGAGCTATTAACATCTTCGTGGGCTAAGTCATTCTGAACGAACCAGGCTCTGATAAGAGAACTCAACGCCAGGAAAAAAACAATAGAGTCTCCAGCGAAACTTAAGCGTCTAATGAACGCCTCTGTCTGAACACAGGGTCGAAATTTGTTGTTGTGTCATACAACAAAAAGTACTTACATAACAACAAATAATATAATTACAAAAAATAATAAAATGATATTATTTCTAAGCAATATAATATTGTGTAAGTTTGGTGTCAGTTGTCGATCACAGACATAGCTTGTAACCAAAGTGCTGATATCAGATGTTGACCCACTTCCCTAAGATTATTTACTGCGAGGATATTTGCAAGTACCTACAAGTATAATCTCAAGATATCGAGGGTTATTTATATTTACTTAGAGCCCGTCACTCAACCGCCGCCACTGTCCGTCGCAGAAGCCGCTTTCTGTGTAAACATTAAGAATATTTCGCCACAAGTATTTAGATAGTTTTGGTAAGAAAATAGTCGGTATTATTATAGGCATCATAGCCCAAATAAATTGGATTTATGGAAAAACTAGTTCGGTTTATTATCTTACTCATTTACTTGCTGACGCTCGTTACTAGGCCCTCGTGTAACGCTTATATTTATGAAGCAAAGATTGGATGATGTTGGTATTGGTTATAGTGGTTCAATGGTCAGATAGTTCCCCTTGTAAGGTTTTTAACGTGATCGGTGATACATTTAGGTACTTCACCGTCCCGCTGCGGAGGGGAGCGGGACGGCTTCGTGTGGGACTCCCGGCCCTAGGATGGAAAACGGGCCGGACTACCCACTAAAACTTATCCACGGTGTTTCTCCTTCGCCTTAGCCGGGGCGCCGTATAGGCAGGAACTGTTAAACAACGTCGGCCCGGCAAAAGGACGCTCATCTCGGGGGTAAATAAAAAAACACAGAAACGACGCCCCCGAAACACACAAGGGGCGTTGGACTCCTCAGGGCCATTCGCGTGAGTGGTGGGCTCCCCGATCCACCGCCCACGGCCCTATAAGTCGGGGGCTTGGGAGTAGGCAATGCGCCGTCGCCCCCTGACTGGTGCCCACCGGGGCGGGAGCGTACGACCTGCACGCTTCCGCTCACGCAGGGCCTCTCTCTTCGCCGCCATCACCTCCCAAGCGAAGGAGGCGACGGCGGCCCAACAGTGCCCGTGATGGCCAACCTCTCCACGTCCCAGGCGGTGCACAAAAAAAGCGTATGCTCTGCCGTGTCCACGGCGCCGCCTGCGCAGTGAAGACAATCGGGCTCCAACAGAATTTGCCCCACCACTTCCCACAGGAATTTTGCGAAACATCCGTGACCGTTGAGAAGTCGGGTGAGGAAGTAGGTCGGAGCCCCTTGCGCGTGCTCCACCCACAGGCGGAGCACGGGACCGATAGCCCCCACGAGCACCTGGCTCGCGGAGGGAACCTCACATCTCAAGGCCCATTGCCGGAACAGATCGTCGCGAGCCTCCTGTCTCTAGCGATCGACCTGCTCCGGCAACGGGCGACCTCCTTCTTGTCACACCAGGGCGCCCCCCTTGTAAGGTGAGGTCGCGGGTTCAAGTCCTGACATTTCAATTTTGTGATTTATAATTTCTATCTAAATATTACAGAATAGGAAACATTAGTTTATAGAGCAACGAGTATTCAAAACTTAATATTTTACGATTTAAAACGCTTAAGAATTTCGTTTATAATAATCGTAATAAATATTCAAAAAGGGTTTACGACAACCCAGCACTAATACCAACTATAGAATGTCAGAGTTCGTGTGTTCGTGTGTTGGTACAAGACTGGCATAGAAAAGAAAAGGTTTATTTTAATAAATATCTGATGAAGACACGTTAAATCCATTACCATTTGGCGAACTAAAGCTGTATTTGAAGATGAAGTCCAAATCAAACGTTAAACAGCAGCTATAAATAACTAATGTCCCGGCGTTCCCACTTCCCACTGCGTTTAATTATTCACCACAAGGAAAGTAGTCGCTTCAATTGATTAGTGATAGTTCCGATGGAGGTTGTGTTTATTTAGCTTCGGCTGGCTACAGTTTATCAATGTCGATTAGTGCCTACGTAATTTGCTCTTGTAGCCTCCTCAATATTGGCATTACCTTGAAAGTAGTAAGTATAGGCATCTGTTAAAATTCCATTCCAATCACAGAATAAAATCTAATTTAAGCAGGATTGACCAGCGTTATCCATATTATATAGTTTAGAATTGAATCATCAGCTGAGTTACTGTCTCGCTTTAAGTGGACGGACGACGAATACTTTATGCCACGCGTCGTCACGTTGAAGAACTTCGTTAGACTTTCCTCGACACGGACGCACAAACTTCTATCTACCAACTTTTATACAAATGTTTGAGTTTGAACTTGGTTTGCACTTCCACTCCAAATTACAACAATTTATTTATTTTCTCGTATATTATTTGTCACGAAGATACGGCAGTAAACTGGAATGATTTTCAAATGTTTGTTAAACCTTCATTTAAGTTCCATCCTAACTTCCATTGCCGTGCGTCCCAGGTACATCCTCGGTATGATAACCCCTTGCTTGTAAAACCCCTAGTATACAATACCAAAATGTTCTATAAGTTACAAATCAAAACAGTTACGGACCGTAAAAGTTTACGGTCAAACGAACTAATAAATGAACAGTATGGTTAATAACGGTTAGAACTGGCTGATGTCTAGTTTTATAGCCCCAACTTCACGTTTACTGTCGTAGTGTGGTGTCAAAACTAACGACATTAAAGCAATTTGAGCTGAAGCTGCTTTGGCAAATATTGAAGTTATAATTACGAACTAAGTACCTAATAATGTTTTTATGGGACATTTTACATAACGTGCATTCAAATTTAATAATCTTTATTCAATTAAATGTAACACTCATAAACGTAATTATGAATGATTACGATACGAATCTTAATAAAACAATTAGTACCTACTGTTCTAAGATAAGTTTAAACATGGGATCAAACAACACTTGCTGCCTTTTCTGATCTCTAACAAAATGCTGGAAAGTGATGAAATGAAATGAAATTATTTATTTATTTGTATAGGTCAATAAATGGCTCTTACAAACGTCAGTAAGTACTTAAAATAAAAAATGTCATTGCTTCTATATTTACATGTACTGCCAGATTCGCAAAGCAATAAGTAGAACCGAGAGAAAGAACCTGGCAATAAAACTCTCGGTCACTCTTTTCAAATAATTGACTCATTTACACATTTTCTTAAGACTAAATGTGGACGAATATACATTGGTCTCGTGTCAAAATCAAAGGGAGTGTATAATACAACAAAAAAAATATTATAGTCGCCTAAGTACAATATGCTACAATTACGGCATTTTAGGAGGCGCCTGCACCATGCTCAAGCCAGACACTTTTATCATTAAGGTAATCAACTGTCTTATAATATGCTTTTTGACATAAAGTGGTCTTTATAAAGTTTTTAAATTTATTGTCGGGCATACAAAGGACCGATTCAGGCAATTTATTATAAAAGCGTATACCTTCCCCCTTGAAAGAATGACTAACCTTGCCAAGTTAAAATAAGAAGCTATAGACATAATATTGACTGTCAGGGTTCAACCCGCGCCTTAACACAAAATGCCTTCGAGTAGACATTATATGTAAAGGCGCGGGTTAACGTAGTGAGTTGCAATCAAAATAATATACGAGTCAGAAAATGTATTTACACCCTAAAGTACAAACGTCCTCCAGTGAAGCCTAGAGGCGGACAGCTAACTAAACTAACAGTAAATCCAGTGCAACGTGACCATAATTGCCTGTCAGATACATACCAGTACATGTCCATTACTGATCTTCGACAAATGTGAAGGGTTCACTTGACAGATGTACTATTATGTCAAATTGAAAGATTGAGATGACCTTAAGGATAAGTCTCTGACAGTGTAATCTTAATAAATATTTTGTAACGTGGCTTATTTTTAAATTATAATATTGAATTTATGTTTGATGGCAAATGGAAAGTTCGTTTGAGCAGGTTCAGAAGCCACTGAAAATTAAACTGATTGATAATCAGTTAAAACGGTGTTCAACTACGTAGTTACCTGTTATATGGTTCAACTTTCATATTTGTATAATTAACTAAACTAATTCCAATGGTATATATCTTATAGTAAATCTTAGAATGGGATCGAGAATTACAATGGGTAAGTGTATAAGGTTTATAATGATTAATACTTTAGTTTTTGTTTGGGGACGGTTATTAAATCCGATAACCCGTTATTATACCCGTTCCTAGTCAAGGAAACGAGCGGAGATCTATGTGAGACACCCTTACGCATACTTAAATAGATAAAGAAATTACCAAGTTTTCACTAAATTCGTGTAGTTTACATGACGTAAGTTCCATCTTATATTCTGTTAATTATTTATTTTTATTTTTAAAGAAACTAATAGGGACGTGCACAATGTTCACTATGAGTGGTCTATGATTGTCGTGGAAACAAGCTCTGTAGTCGCAATAACACATAATTTCCATACCTATACCTCTACTACAATATGAGAACATTGCTCTTTTAGTACTAATCGAGAATGTAAAACGATCGTCGTCCAAAATTACACATCAAATTCCATAAAAATTGGTGTACCCAAAGCAGAATGTAATCTGATCCCGACACAGATATTCAATTCATTTCACTAAATGGTAGTTCGAGTATCACTCAACAGTGACGATCTCCAACGAGTGGAATGGGTCATCCACTCGATTCTACACAGCTCGTTAACTATAGTCTTTCATCTGATTAACTGATAGCCTTTTAAATACGTTTACTTAGAATTGGAATTTATACAAATAATGACTAGAAATACTGACAAGTTGTGGGTGTGTAATGCACCTCTGTCTACCCATTCGAGGATATAGGCGTGATATGTGTGTGTGTGTGTGTGTGTTTGGAATTTATACCTTTTGATTAGTGTAATAAGATTCTCTAGATGTTCTATGACCATTCAAGTGAGTACCTATGTAATACACACATGATAACTACGCCTGACTCGTCGAAGAGGTAGGCACGGGTATATTATACGCCTACTTTTCGCCAGTAACTTTGTTAATCCTACGTAATAGGAGGCGAGCTTATTGCTGCTTTCAAAAGCTTTTATGTAGTCAGAGCCTCATCTGTAGTTCGGCAGGTGCTCCATTGAGGTTAGCGCCCTTAGATCTTGGCTGGACTCGTATACACCTTGTACACCTACGTAATGTACACATTATAGTTCACTACTACTTACATAATAATTACCCCTCAAGAATCTTACAAACTTTTTTGGTCTGTTTGAAGACAAAATCGGTAGTTCTAGCTCAAAGTGATGTCCAACATTAACTGCCGACAAGTAGTAACTTTCAGAACAAAACATAAGGTTTTTGCTGCTAATGGCACTATTAACACACACTAAGAACCACGCTATTATAACAGCTTATAAACCATTTGTTACTATGGAAAAATTCAGCTTATTCCTTTCTTGGAAAGATTCAGTGTTTCATATATAGTAAGGGAAAAACAAACGTCGTTTATTCGAACCGAGAGGTATTCTTTTACCCGGTTTGCATGTTTCTTTAGTAAGTAACGTTTACTAAGGATATTTATAAGAACTTTGCCAATAATACTAATTGGTCTGTGTACATATAAGATTTATGAACCTCTAATTTTGCTTGTTATCGCTAAGTTATTTACGAAGAATAATTAAAATAAATATATTCGTTAGTATAAATAGTTAGTTTTTAGAGAGTGCCTAACTGGAGAACATTTATATTTCGATACAAAATTATAAGACATTAATTATTAATTACTCTTCATCTCTGTAAAAAGAAAGTAAAAGCTCATTACCTCTCTTAATCTTAGCTACCTATTATATTGTAATCTAGTATACCTTTATAGCACAGTATATATTTATACATGTATATATGCCCCCCTTAGTTTATGTAAGTTTATTTACTTGCACTGCACACGCGTCACCCACTCACCCCTACATCTCCGTTCAGGCCTGCTGTTAGAGATTCCTCTAGGAATAAGCAGTGCCCTTGTACTATGCTCACTGTATTGTTTGTACTACTGTATTTGTGTTCTTGTTTCTATGTGTGTTGTACATAAATAATAAATAAAATAAATAGATCAATAAAATATAACCGTAAATTAATGTACCTAATGACGTAACAGCCTGTATTTTGTAAAGAAACGAAATAGGTAATTCTAAAAATACAAAGTAGTCTTTTCGTCAACTTCTTTTTACTTATTAAAGAATTACTTGAATCAACTTAGCTTAAAAGGTTCTTTAAATCCAAATTCAAATCAGGTTTATTTAAATGTATTTTGTAAACTTAATTGAAGTAGGTACACGTTAACCTTAATAAACCTTTTTGAAGTGTACAAACAGGCCCTCTATTTGCCACAAAAGGCACTACATTTTTATGAAGGTTGCGGTTTAAGATCTATTTTACAGAATTACTTTAAGTAAAGTTAACAAATTGAAGAAATACCTGTCGTAGGTATCATTCTCGACTAGATTATTTTACACTGAGTTAATAGTACGTGGGCTCTAAAATCTAGAATTTGTTCCGAATATTTTAACTGGATTACTCTGTTGGCTACCTCATTTGAATTTTTTTTTAGGAATAGGTGTAGGACTCGGTAAAATAAAGCTAGTTACGAAAAATGAGCTTGCTGTTAATCAATAAGTTTCAATGTTCTAGGGCCTGCGTACTATACTGGCCGGCCTAGCTGGCCTAGCGGCCTAGCGGCTTAGCTGGCCGGTATTAGGTAGAAAAAGTTTTAAAACAACAAAATAATGACGTAATAATTATTCTTTGTTATACATAATTATGACATTGCCCTCAATCACATACACGTGCAAAAAAGGCAAGAGATGTCTAACTCCATAACTTCACGTTAATAAATCGCCTTTACCCGTATCAGTCATTCAGTGGGTCGTGTTTACTCGTACGGGTGTATAGGCGACACGAGTACAGTAGCCGTCAATTATTAGCTAATTGCGTGACGCACACACACGTCCTGTGACGTGTGATACAAATGAACATTTTTTTCATTCATTTCGTCGTGTTCCGAGAATTGGTGTGATGTTAATTTGCTTTTAGAAATGCTAAACTTTTTCCTGGTATTTTTTGGATAAGCATATTTATATACTTAGTTCTAAATGTATTCTTACTACTTAATAGGTATATTATACACCAAAGGACGACTTCATACAGTAAAAATTATCTCGTTATCACACAAAGTTTCGCCCTAGATGGGATTCAACCCCACTAGGTACCTCTAAGTCCAGTAGATAATTATTCTTATTAGGCAGTGTCGCTAACCAGTGGACTACACACACAGCTTGATCTTGTCACGCAGTACCGCAAAGCACAGCGATCTGAAGAGTATTGTTCACAACCTGCAAGTGGTGCACCTGTCGATCAACTGACCAGGTTCTTGCAAAAATGAAAGCACTCGGTAAGCGGGTGTCCCCCTATTAAGTGGGACCAAAATAGTAAAGGCGAAGTGTGGGTTTATAATCTGCTTTTGTTCACACCTGGGAAACAGACATGTATATATATGCAATGTATGCTCACAAGTACATTATTATAATCACCATGCTCTCAATAACGTTAAAGCACTTTAGCAACCTGAGATCATTTTCCAACAATTTGGGTAGTGTACTGGTACTTTGTTGGTAGTAACACGCGTCGCGCGTCGGTCTGTTGCCAAAGTTTACAAATATGGTTAAAATAACCGCATCGCACTTAACCGTCGCAGTTCACTACGCGATGGCTAAGTTTCCTAGGGACACCACGGGAGAAAAATATACAAGATTATTCGTTTACTTTTATCTGCCCTGTTTTCTTCTTCTTTCTTTAAAAACGTGGCTAAATCGATATTTATCGATGATTTCGCCAATGCCAAGGTAATGCTTGATTAGTTGATAGTCCCGCACAGAACAACTAGTTATTCCTAACTAGCTCCAGGTGCAGGACAAGAAACGTTGTTCGGTATGAGAGAGTCTGGAAACCCGATTTTTGCAGAGCGCCACAGGTAACCTAAAAAGCCACCAGACACGCGCTCAGCAAAAATCGAACTCCATCTGCCCTGTCCACTTATCTACTAACTTGGCCGTTTATTGATCAACGGCTGACTCAAATTATTTTTCAAACGATTTATGTTAAATTGTTTCTCGGCGAATACTCGGCCGATTTCGGATTTTCTTGCACTCATCAATAGCTTACAGAATTACCCAGGTTATTATGATGCCAGAATTTTGAATTTAAACTCGCTTCGCTCAAATATATGCTGCAGCGTAACGGTACGTTTCGCGACTTCGGCGACCTAGTTATATTACCCAAACATCAATGTGAATAGGTTTAAAGAAGAAAATGTAAATCAGCTACAGTTGTTTATCATTGAAGCAATAAAATTAATTACTGATTTATAAACGAGTCTCTTCTTGGTACGACTAACCATAGATCGGTGAAACGTAAGTGGTATTAATGCCAGTACTCACTTGTTTGTAGGTGTTTGAATATACTTAGTGTGCGTTGTGTAGGTAGGTAACTACTGGGCTAATAATTAGATGTACTCACTAGTTTATCGAAATAAATTAGCTTAATGCCGCCGGGCAAATTCACCCTGAGATACCCACACTTAAGTTGTCTGAATATTTTTTACTCATTATCTAAACGAGCTCAATGTCGTCGGTTTTTTTAAGTATTTTTACACGTTATTATCCGCCTATATGGCTGTGTACTAATGACAATAGCCCTATCCAGTTGGTTTCCAGTGTAACCGGTCCATTAATAATATATAATCTATACTTATAATAAATCTGTAGAAGTGAAAATTCTGTACATTGAAAATATCAAAAAAATTAATGGCAAGGGGTGTTACTAGACCGACACCGAACCCAAAATTGTGACTAAAATTTTTTTGTCTGTTTTTCTGTCTATCTGTCTGTTTGTTCAGGCATCACGCAATAACTTCCGGTTCGATTACGATGAAACTTGGTATGGTTATTGTTTAATATCCTGGGCACCACTGGCTAACTTTTTATCTCGGAAAAGTATATAAAATAAAAAACAAACTTAATTTTGCGGTTCGATCCCTAGACCCAATTACTGTACCAACCGTAATTAATAAGTTTATCGTAGGTTACGTCACCCGCAGTGGAGTTCACTAAGGGGCGCTGCACATTGCTAAGATACTATAATATTTTATCTTAAGATACAATATCGCTCGCCATATAATTCAATGGACACGACGAAGATAATAAATAATATTTCATATTTTCGCATCTTAAGATGAATTTGTATGTTATAATAGAGAATAGAATAGAATGTGTAATAGAGAAACTGTTGTAGGGGGGCTTTATGAACGCAATAAAACCTAAAACAATGGTTTTTAGAACTTTTGTCTGTTTGTCTGAATGTTTGAACACGCTAATCTCAGAAACGGCTTAACCGATTTGAATTTTTGATTTGAATTTGCGGTTTTCAGTAATGCCTTGTGGTTTATTCAACTTAACATTTAAGGTTTGGTTTTCAATCGGTTCATAAATAAAAAAGTTATGTAGATCTAAAGTAACACGCAGGTGGAGCTGCGGGCAACAGCTAGTAATAAATATTTTGGACATTCTAACACAACGTCGTCTAGCCAAAACTAAACTATAAGCTTGTGCTATGGGATCTAGACAACTGATAAACATACTTATTATACAAAATATACATAATTATATACTAAAAATATTTAGATTACAAAATATCGTTTAAAAAATCCTCCGTGTCACTGCCGACTGGGAAGGTTCCCAGAATGCTGGCTGTGTTGCCACCTTGGATTGCGATACTTATTCTTTGGGCCAGAAAATACCCAGCCTTCTGGTCATTTCAAATCTGGTCCTGAACGAGCACATACTCAAACCTCAAACTCACCCTGTGTATCTTATGTACTTAGTCAACACATAGTTGATGGAACCACAATACAAATGACATTGTGGTTAATAATGTTACCGGTCATTGATGACCGCATTACCTACCAACATTATGCCTTTGAGTACAATCACCGGCTAATTGAATAAACAGTAGGTTGTGTTCATACATGTACATACACAGGAGACATACACAGGTACTAGTAAAGCGTACTTCATCAATATTATGGACGTACTGTGTAATATTTTGTTTAATTTTAACATTGTCAAATATGACTTAATAATTATTTTTATGAATTCGTATGGAAGTGGTTTGACTGTAATTTAATTAAATGTAATGTTAGAAAATGTATGGTCCTAAAGGAGCTGTAATAGAGATTTATTTAACTAAATTTTAATAATCTAACAACAATTTATTTTAATCACGTAACCACAGAATATGGAAGTAATCGAACTGTCAGATAAAATGATTGTTAGAAAATTGATCAGAAATATAAGGCCGTAATCAACACGCTAATTCTAAAAATCTTAAAGTGTCGAGTTCCAATATCGGCTACCACTTAGCAGATGTGAGCACACTTCTAACAGAAACAGCTTTAGTTCAGGTTATGCGCTGACATATACCTAAAATCGTATTAACATCTAACAACTTTACAATACCATGACATAAAAGACCATGACAAGAACCTATCCTTTACCTACCGCGTAATAAACAGGTAGGTACATAGAAGCAACCCCATTTTAAAGAACCTCTATGCACTATGCAAGCAACGGAAACTGTGGTCACGAAGTAACCGCCCATGTTCGCCACAAAAGAGCTATTTAAATATAACCGTTAACAGACATAAACTTATAAAAGGCCAGTTTATGAGTCTTTGGCAAAGGGATTAAACATTTATGGTATTTTTTTTTGTGAGTTGGTCGGTTTAATAACATGAACTGGCGCCGCAGTTCTTCACCTACGACGCATTGAATTTCATCCGATCGACAAACGATTAGTAAAAGGGGTACAGCTGTCACTCGATATTGAAACCATGCAGTGCAGGGTCTGATGAGCTAAAATAACAGGCCAGGGTTCTATTCGTCCTTACTACGAGTATATTGTTTCATTGGTGAGCGTTCAAATTATTATATCAATGATTATTTTTAAATTCCGTACCCAAAGGGTAAATTGGAACCCAATTACTAAGGCTTCGCTGTCCGTCGGTCCGTCCACCAGGCTGTATCAAATGAACCGTCATAGTTATACTTACACTTGTCAGTTGAAATTAATAGTAATCATAAATGTTTTTAGATTTTTCATTTAGATTTTAGTGGGGGGACGGGGGAAGGGCGTGGTAGGGAGCACATCGGCAAACTTGTGGCCCATGTGCAGCCTACCATTATACACCGGCTACTTCCCACCGGTGTATAGGTTGATGGGTTTGAGAGGAGTACCACAGTTACAAAGATACTCAAACCAAGACTGGTCAGTTACCTTCAAGTGGTGCCGCCTGTTATTGGTCTGGTTCCATCCGAAACAGACGTAACCAAACTCGGCCAGTCGCCTACCCGTCCTCCCACTCCACATCCCAAATCCTCTACTCCCCGCCCCCCCCTGGTAGTGCTCAACCTCCCGTCGTAGTCGCGCAAAGCGCGGCGGGGCCGGACTTGGGCACACTGGAAATTACCAAAATCCAGGCCTGTGCAACTATCCCGTCGTAGTCGCGACCATGCACGAGCGAATACATCGTGCAACTAGTCGCGGCGGGGCCGGTGGCTGCACGGGCTATCCCTATACTAAACAAACTCCTGCCCCTCTCCACTCCCCCCCAACCTCCCATATCCCAATCACATCCAAAATCCCATCTAGTGAGGCCTGAAAGTCATGCCTGATGGGAGGAGGGCGTCTCCTCGGATATTTCGAGGAGGGAGGAACGCCTGACCGCCCACCTTGCTAGACAACGGATGTCGGGGTAATGCTGGGGGACCACCCTCTCGTTACATCGGCCGCCGATCCAACACGTAACCTCACTTCGTTGCACTGGATAACCGTGGAGATTACCAGTGATCTATCCATCCACCTGCGCTAGGCCTGCGCAGTAGAGCCGTCCGCGGGGATGAAGGAATCCTGGGAGGTTGAGGCATGGTGGGTCTTGCCAACACGCCTCCTTTGGTTCGGATTTCCTGTTAATCGGTAGCCCCCTCTAATAGCCGCAGAGGGGGAAACGGTCATAATGCCCCGTTAGAGGGGCATGGCGAGGTGCGCGTAGATGTGAGGGAGGACCATGCTGAAGGCTCGCGGAATGTGATCAGTCTGGGGGGGGCGTTTACCCTAACGTACCCTTTCAGCCACAAACCAAGAGCCCGATGTCGCGTTTCAAACTCCTCTACGCGCACCTATATCTCTCAGGTAATCCTAACGTGCGTACCACGTTCCCTGTTGCGGGCTCCATGGAGGGTGGGAAGAAGAATACTGGGAGACGAATACTCTACTCTTACACAATATGGATAAAGGGAAAATTTCAAATTTAGCTTCAAAATCAAAACCAGAGGAGGCGACTAAACCCGCCAGGCCGTCCGGAGATACCACCTCGGCGGTCACTCCGCACCGTAACGCACCCGCAGCGGCCAATAGGACTACTGTGCATAAAACATCAAAACGAAGAGGGACTAAGCCCCCCTTCACAAAGTTCGGTACCACCGCTTCGGCGGAAACGGCGAACTACAAACCTAGGTTTGGTACCACCGCCTCGGCGGAAACGGCGAACCCAAAAAACAACTACCAGATGTTCGGTACCACCGCCACGGCGGAAACGGCGAACCACCACACACCTCATCCAACAGCCATGAAGGCGTTTGGGTACGAAAATACACCACAGAATTATTTTATTCCTGTAAACGACTTTACCACATCCTGGGCCTCAAGGGCAAACCAGCAGAGCCAAGACTACATATTTTGGTCTCAGCCGGGCCCCAGCACATCTCACAGCCGTCCAGCTCGCTGGACGGACGAGAGAGATGTACAGCCCAGACGTAACACAAACTCCAAACGCAGGCGACGTGCCAAAGAGCGCGACGCTACAAACAAGACATCCACACCGGAGCCCTCGGGGGAAGGGGAGACCGAGGGAAACGCGAAAGTACACAGGATGTCCGTCATAACGTCGGAAGGTGAGACGAGTGGAGCGGAAAGCTCAGGCCCAACAGGTCCGTCTACGTCGCACAATAAACATCAGCCGGCACATATAACAGGTGGAGGCTCCTATAGGAACCCATACCACCACAACAAACGCGGAAACCCACACCCACGGAGGAAGGAGAGCGGGGATGGAACACCAGTAAAACGTTCACGGCACGAGGTATCCTTCTCGCCGGCAGACGACAAAAAAAGGGCCAAGATGGACGACTCGACATCTAGTCCAATAAACTACGCGGAGGCAGCCAAGAAACCGATCGGAATGGTAGTCACCACCGAAGGCTTAACACCGATGTCACCCTCGCAGGCGGACGCAGCGAGTTACCACATCTCCCGGACCTTGATAGCGAGTGCTCTCGACCGCACTCATGATGAAGAAGGCCCCGACTTCAGGGGCAAACCAGCCTTCATCGACGGCTCCCTCCGGGTGTGGTGCGGGAACCAGGCCGCAGTGACGTGGCTGAGGACGAAGATCGGCGGACAGGTTCTTCGCACCGGCGAAAAGCTGACTGTGAAGGGCCTGGACGAGATGCCGCCGTGGGTGCGCTGCTGCGTCCTGGTCCCCGACCCACAAGGAGTCTACAACGACGCCAGAGAGCTAGGAGCCATCCTGGCATGGCAAAACAAATGGGCTCTGGTGCATACTTGGTCCATCCAAGTAGCGGAGCGACGTAGGGAAGGATGGTTCCTGGTGGCCTCCATATCGGAGACCCTGATGCCAGTGATCATGCAACACGAGCGCCGCCTGACCGCAATAATCGGAAGTGTGTACATCCCATTCTTGGGGCCAGGTCGCAGATCGTCAGCAACACCGATAAGCCGCACAAGGGGGTCAGCGGAGGAAGCTCCATGCACTGCACCGGAACCCAATAATACCACGCTTACACCGGTCCCCGGAATCGGGGAAGCCGGACTTACAGCATCAAACACTACAGCGGAACAATCAGGAACGCTACCAGGACCTTCACGCGCTGCCGAGGAGGAAGATTCGCCCTACCGTTCGGACGGGGAAATCTCGCGCCTGATAGCGAGCCTGGACACGGGAGAGGAGGAGTTAGTCATACCCGATGGCTACTTCGACCCAGCATCCCATTAAAATCTTGCAAACAAACCTCCAGCACAGCATGTCGGCAACGGCGACACGGCGCAAATGGCTGGAGAACAACACCACTGCCGTTGTCCTAATCCAGGAACCCTGGATAAAAAGTGGCCGCGTACATGGACTCTCCAATATGAGAGGTAAGTTGTTCGTGTCATGCCCACATGACACGGGCCCCCGAACATGCATCTACGTCACGAGGGACATAAATGCACATTTACTCACAGAGTTCTGTTCCAGAGACCTAACCGCAATACGGATCTCCGCAACTCTGAACCACATCGTGCCGGAACTAGTCATTGCATCAGCATACATGCCAGAGAATGAAGAGATACCGTCACACAACTTCGCCGGGCTAATCAACCACTGCGAAACAACAAAAACGGAGCTGCTACTAGCAGCCGACACAAACGCACACCACACACTGTGGGGCATGGACAGGTGCAACGATAGAGGTAACGATTTAGTTGAATATCTTTTTAGTACTAACTTAAACATCCTCAATAAAGGATCCGAACCAACCTTCGTTACGAAACGATGCCAAACCATCATAGACATGACATTTACGACTGACTTAATAAGGGACCTCGTCACAAACTGGCACGTATCAAAGGAGGCATCATGCTCCGACCACAGGAGAATAAGATGCGACATACAAATTAACATACCCCTGCCCCCACCAAGCAGGAATCCACGAAAAACAAAAAAAATAAAGTACACAAACACTCTGCACTCGAAACTGGACGACCAGCCTCTGTCGCCATCCATAGATGACATACAGCAAATTGAGGCGCAGGTAAGTGCTATATCAAACATAATCGACCACAGTTATCAAACTGCGTGTCCGCTGTACACACCACGGGCAAATGCACCCGAAAAACAACAAAACTGGTGGGGACCTGAACTGAAGCGACTCCGTAAGATAATAAGGAAACGTTTCAACAGGGCCATGAACACTAGAGCAAACGAGGACTGGGACTCCTATAAAGAGGCAAAGTCAAAATATAAAAAACGTATCCGATACAGATCTACCGAAGCATGGAGAAATTTTACCACAAGTATAAACTCCTGCGAACAAGCAAACCGCGTCAGGAAGGTACTGGCCACCCAACCACACCATGGGATAGGCAGTCTCCTAAAACCAGACGGAAACTACACCAGCTCACCGGGGGAAGCATAACAAACTCTGATAAAGACTCACTTCCCCGACTGCAGGTTCCTACAAATCGCAGAGGCAAGAGCAGACTGGTCACTTCCATCAGAAGAAGGCTGGGACTACGCGCGCACTGTAATAACACTAGACAAGCTCTCATGGGCGATAAACAGTTTCTCACCCTTCAAATCCCCTGGTCCGGATGGAATATTTCCGGCACTCCTACAGTGGGGAGGAGAAAAGCTCTACACACCACTACTATCCATAATGCAAGCCTGCCTAGCCTACAGGTACGTGCCCGCAAGCTGGAGGAGAGTGAAGGTAATCTTCATACCTAAACCAGGTAAAAGTGATTACACAAACCCAAAATCATTTAGACCAATTAGCCTCACCTCTTTCCTCACAAAAACACTGGAAAGACTGTGTGAGAGAACCCTTCGGGAAAATGTGTTGACCCACTTTCCCCTTCATACAAATCAGCATGCATACACAGCAGGCAAATCAACCGAATCGGCCCTCCACCAGGTGGTAAGCCGGGCGGAAGAGGCGATACAAAACAAAGGTATATGTCTAGGTACTTTCATCGATATTGAGGGTGCCTTTGACAAAACAAATTTCACCAGCATCATGTCAGCACTGGAACATCATGGTGCAAATCCGGTGCTATCAGGATGGATAAAGAACATGCTCAGTAATAGAACACTTCTACTAGACCACGAAACAGAGGTGGTAGAGGTGGTGAAGGGATGCCCCCAAGGAGGAGTCCTTTCACCACTTCTGTGGAACCTAGTAATAAATAGCTTAATTACTGAACTAAACAAAAAACACCTCTACACAGTCGGCTATGCAGACGACATCACAATTCTCATTACTGGTAAGGAAGCCAACATAGTATGTGACCTCACCCAAACTGCTCTCCGAATAGTAGAAAAATGGTGTGCAAAATACGAATTAACCGTAAATCCAGGTAAAACGGAACTCGTAATGTTCACCCAAAAACGAATTCTGGGCAACTTCAGACTCCCCAGACTCTTCGGCACAGAACTAACACTTTCCAAGGAGGTTAAGTACTTAGGTATCACCTTGGATAACAAACTGACCTGGCGCAAACACATAGACGACAAGATAAACAAGACTAGCATCACCTTCTGGCACTGTCGCAAGATGTTAGGTAAGTCCTGGGGTCTCTCGCCGAAGGTAACACTGTGGCTATATAATATGGTCATACGCCCCATGCTATGCTACGGAGCGCTGGTATGGTGGCCCAAATGCCAGCAAATTACATGTCAGAAAAAACTACAAAAGTTCCAAAGGCAAGCCTGTCTTGCGGTGACAAGGGCCATGAGAACCACACCGACCGCTGCTGTTGAGGCCATGCTGGGCATAACCCCGCTGCACCTTCACATTACACAAGAGGCCTCTGCAGCAGCTCTTAGATTAAAATCCGAAACTTATGGAGTAACATCAGCACCCATCACACAAAACTTCTAGATATTATCTATAACGACACTCCCATTCTCATGTCGGGATCGGATAAAATACCAAAAATCTTTATTTTTGATAAAAAGTACAAGATCCAGTTATTCGAGGAAGACAACGTTGAAGGCTTAAACCTCACAGAGCTTAGAGTCTTCACGGATGGATCAAAAACCAGATCTGGCACAGGCAGCGGAGTTTTCTCCGAGGACCTACAGATCAGAATAGCAACGCCACTAGGATCACACAACACGGTTTTTCAAGCCGAAACCTATGCGATCTTAGAGGCAGCAACGGCTATAGCTTCCAGAGAGGTAAGGAACACTAATATTAGAATACTCTCGGACAGCAAGTCAGTACTACAGGCCTTAAACAACCACAGCATTAGCCTCATCTACGACTGTCATCAGCGTCTGGCTGAGATAAGTAAGTACAACCACGTCACTCTACAGTGGATCAAAGGACACAGCGGCTCCAGAGGCAATGACGCAGCAGACGAGCTCGCAAGAAGCGGCTCTAGCCAAAGGTCAATCGGCCCGGAGCCAATGCTACCACTACCGATAGGCACCATAAGGACAATGCTGTCCCACAGAACACACACTCTACACAACACACTCTGGACAAGCCTAACGGACTGTCGGCAGGCGAGGGAGGCACTGCCCGAACTCGACTGCCGAGAAGCCAGAAGGCTTGTGACGTTAGAAAAATCCCGTCTGCGTCTCTTCACAGGTGTCTTAACAGGGCACTGCCTATTAAACAAACACCTACATACGATAGGAGCAATCTCCCAATGTTTTTAAAAGACCCTAATAATACCCCACACTCCGGGGTAGACGCAAAAATCTGGTTACGTGTAGGGGAGGTGTAACGTGGTAGATTTCACAGATGCCAAAAGGGCGGTCTGTCAAATCAACAACAAGTTTTTAGTGCTGGCAAGGCGACACGCGCGTCGGGCCGACATTCGTGTCCGCGGGCTGACATGGGGCGGGCACGAATTTTTTATTTTTTCGTTTAGAATCTAATGAAGGGTTGAGAGGCGGCAGAATGGTACTATAGGCGGCTGGGGCGTGATGCGTAAGGTATGTATTTAGGGTTCCCTGTTTTGTGTGAGTTTTGGCATGTCGCGAGTGACACGTCCTAAAATGAAAGTTCTTGTTGTAGGGTTTTGCATATGGCGCATGTTGGGGAGAGGTGGGAAAACGAACAGGCGAAATAATCGCAACGTGGCACGCGATCGTCTACGTGGCGTTTTAGTAGATTGCTTGTACTCAACGATCCAAGTGGTCGCGGACATAGGTGCAGCATTTAGGTAGAGGTTGTATCTCGCTGACTACATATTTCAAGCTATAATAATAGCCTACTTCATACTTAAATCTATACTAACATTATAGAGTTTGTGTGTTGGTACAGATCGGTAGGGTAACTCTTAAGTAGATATAATATCTCGAGAAGACTACTATAGTTAGTTCTCCACATAGTAATTTAATATAAACCTTTTAACCGAGCTTGTGTACAAGCTCTTGCATGTAAGATTTTACCTCTTGTTTATATGGATAGTATCTCATTGCACACCATCTAACTCGAACCCGTCTCATGCGTTAGCTAGTGTTCGACCCTGGTTTATCATTAGGATAATAAATGATGTATTCTGGATAAGATGTGTTACTTATTTATTTCCTCTAGTCTGTATATGGTAAGTACCTTTTGTATAGACCTTGTAACACGCGTCCCACAGAGAAACCAACCGGGCTGGGATCCCTGTGGGGCGCAAGCGTCTTTGTGGTTCGCCGCATGGAAGAGTCTTTGAGGACCACCAGGTCGCTATGTGCAACGACTGGATTCATGTGGCTACTCTTACCCTCTAGGTCCCTAGAGGGGGAGTCCTTAGGTGAGGCCAGTCGGAGCACAACGTTATAGAGGGACCTCAAAAAATATTTTTCATAGTAAATCCGCATATCCATGCAAAGTTTCATGTTTCTAGCACTCACCGTTGAGGAGGAACGTAGAGGACGGACGGACAGACATGACCTAACCATAGGGGTTCTGAAACTTGAACTGTGGAACCCTAAAAACAATAAATATACCCATTTACCCTTATAACAAACGTGGTTTTTTTGCTTTTTATAGATAATGGTACAGAACCCTTCGTAGGCGATTCCTATTAAGAATGATTTTCTTTTGAAAAGTGGAGCTCTTTCAGTAAAGGAAAGATTCATTTTTAAACTAATACATTTCCATTTTCCTTAATATTGCTCTTATATCCGCTTAGCTCCATGAAAGCCCTGAGTAGAAATTAATACATATGTGAAAACTTCAGTAGTTGTGAACCTAAATTTTATTATAATTGAATACCGTAGAGAAGCCAAGTACCTTTGAAAACTAAACCATTGTCGAAGTGTTTGATTGTGTCCGTTTATCGTGAACAACATTTAATTTCTTACAGTGAAGGCACAATACTCATTGAAGTGCTCTCTATCTTTTATCTAGCGAAGCCTCTGAAACGTGACGAACTCTTACTAGTGACGGGAAAGTAGTGTTGTCGATGAAATAATCCCGCTAACACCTAGATCTGTATACTTCAGTACTTATAAGTTTTAGCTTTTCAGCGTGATATTTAAAGAGAAGAATTTGCTTATTTTCTTTGAATACGCGTAAGTTTGTCATTCCAAGATATAAATCTGAGAATATACTATTACCCTTTTAATGGTCACGCACAAAGTTAATATCACAATTAATTAAAACTATCAAATAATTGAACTAAGCACGCCATCTAAAATTAATATTAAAAAAATAATGTAAATACTTCGAGTTAGTATTTTGTTTATATCGGTTTCATCATTTATATGTACTCGTATTTAAGTAAAACTAAAACCATAAAATGAATAGATACTTCTTTATTAGACAGGGATTCGAGGAAAGGATCCGCCGTCTTATACCTGACTTTAAAGGTTCCCAGAATGCTGGTGGCTAGCGGGATTGCCACGTTGAATGACAATGCTCATTCAATGTTCCAGTACGTAACCATCCTTCTAAATATAATATAAAATATACCGAATTATGTACTCGCGGACATGTTTACTTAATGTACAAAACAGAACTATAGATATCGATATCTAGTTAGAACGCGTCCCTATCGCTAGCTACTATTGTCCGGATCACAATGAGTCTCGACCGACCGCCACCACGACTGCCAGTATGTGCGTCTTATTTATAATTAAATACCTCTTCGCTCTGACATACTGACAGCCATACACCACTTACCACAATACACTCGCTGATAACATCAACGTATTCAATGATGTTCATCTTCATTTATGTGCCTTGTTGTCATTAGCATTCATTTAGGTACCTTTTATTTAAAAAAGTCTCTTCTATAAAAGTATCTTCTATCTTATTTTTTCTTTTATTTGATTATAATCCTACTAATATTATAAACGCGAAAGTTTGTAAGTATGTATGTACTCGTATGTATGGATGGATGGATGTTTGTTACTCTTTTACGTATTAACTACTGAATGGATTTTAATGAAACTTTACAAGAATATAGCTTATACATCAGAATAACACATAGGCTACAATTTATAAAGATATTGTGTGAATTGTTCAAAATATGACGATAAGTGTCAAGTAAGTAGGAAGCGATGATGACAAACCGAGTGTGCGATACTACGGGAACGAGAAAAAATCCAAATTACCACGCGGACGAAGTCGCGGGCGACCACTAGTAATAAATGTGTTAGGACAATTCACACAACGCCATCTAGTTTCAAACTAAGCAGAGCTAGAGATATGAGTACTAGATAAACTGATATAAATACTTACATATATAAAGCAATGGTAAGTATGAAGTTCAAACTCTTTCAAATAATAGCATTATTTTCGCTAAAATAGAAGACATTAAGACGTCGACATATGTTTCACCTCTACACGAGGCATTCTCAAGACTGTCTCTCTTATATGTCATCACACAAAGTTTGTCCCGAACGGGAATCGAACCCGAGACTCCGGCGTCGACAGCGGGTACACTACCGACCACGTCACCGAAGCACTCAGTAACTTAGTGAACTACGAATTTGATCATTTTGGTACCTATGTAGATTTTGGAGCTTAATTTACAATTCAATTTTATATTCTTTTGGCAGAATATACATAAGCCTGCATCGATATAAATCGATATCAGTGTACAATTTAAATAACTTTGTATGTGCATAGCAATTGTTGGGCCCCAGGACAATCTTACCTGCAATATTAGTCTACTTTAACGGTCGAGGTTCCGACACACAAAGAACCCGATAAGCTTGCTCCGTATTACGTGGAACCTAAAGTTTCTGGCGAAAAGTTGGCAAATAATATGCTTTTGCCTACCCACTCAGGGCGTGATTGTATGTAATAAGAAATGTTATCTATAATACAAAGTTTTTCTCATATATATATTTTGTTTTATGGTCAAAAAGCTTTAGTTGCTACAAATTGTCGGAAAAGTGCCAAGTTTCTGATGTTAAACTTGTTCGAGATTTATGACACGGGACACCCCAAACTGCGTCCACAATATTGAAGTTCGGAGCTAGTTTACATTTTTGTTCACTTCTGAACTGTGCTTTGTTACAGGCTTTATAAATATTGAGAGGGATTGCAACTAGATTTATTTTTATTTTGATGTAAATAGGTACCTACCTAATCCATGGCATTTTTATCCATGGAATGATTGCATAGCATATCTGATTACCTAAACAGTGTTTCAAAGAGGAAGAAGGAGAAATACGGGTTCATTCCCGAAGTGGTGGACGGATGAGAAAATGAAAATGAAATGATTTATTTATTTGTATAGGTCACTAAATGGTCAGTAAGTACTTAAAATAAAAAATACCATTGCTTCTATATTTACATGTACTGCAAGATTCGCAAACCAATAAGTAGAACCGAGAGAAAGAACCTGGCAATAAAACTCTCAGTCACTCTTTTTCAATAATTGACACATTTACACATTTTCTTAAGACTAAAAGTGGACGAATGTACATTGATCTCGTGTCAAAATCAATAAGCGTGTATAAAGTAACAAAAAAAATTGTAGTCACCTAAGTACAAAATATGCTACAATTACGGCATTTTAGGAGGCGCCTGCACCATGCTCAAGCCAGACACTTTTATCGTTAAGGTAATCAACTGTTTTATAATATGCTTTTTGACATAAAGTGGTCTTTATAAAGGTTTTAAATTTATTGTCGGGTATATAAAGGACCGATTCAGGCAATTTATTATAAAAGCGTATACCTTCCCCCTTGAACGAATGACTAACCTTGCTAAGCCGATAACACGGAGGGAGTAGCTTATTTTTATTACGTAGATTTCTGTCTGTAACGTCACTTACTTTAGTATAGCTAGATATATTTTTCCTGACATACAGTATGTTATCCAATATATATTGGGAAGCTACAGTTAAAACATTAATATCTTTAAATCGCTCCCTAAGAGAATCTCTCTTACCTAAACAATAAATGGCACGGACTGCCCTCTTTTGTAATAAAAAAATTGTTTCTATATCTGCTGCATTTCCCCAAAGTAGTATTCCATAGGACATCAAGCTATGGAAGTAACCAAAGTAAACTAGCCTAGCAGTGGCTACATCTGTCAACTGCCTAATCCGTCTCACAGCATATGCAGCAGAGCTAAGCTTAGTAGCTAAAATGGTGATATATGGTCACCCCATTGTAATTTGGAATCTATTGTTATTCCTAAAAAGGTAGTGTTATTTACCAATTCTATTGGCTACCCAGTACGATATGAACGTTTGCTTGTCTGACATTGGGCATTGTAAATTTAACGCATTTGGTCTTTTCTGCACGTTCATTACATCCATATTTCGCGAGTCACAGCTGATCCCACGAAATAGGAGGCGAGCCCATTGCCGTTGCCGGGCACTTTGAGTTTGCTTGTCAGAGCTTGGTCCGTCTGTCAGCTGGTGCACCACATGCTGGTGAGGATGACATAGCATCCTGATGCCACACCCTTAGCACCCATTATGGAAGTAGATTTGACGGTTAAACGATGTAGGTGTAGGTACCTGAGGCGCGGTGCGTGAGGCGCAGTGGGGCGCACTGCGGCAGTTTTTATTACATTTGTGTAAAACCACTGTTTTTTTTTTTTTTTTTTTTTTAGTTCCGCGACCAAGGCCGCGGCCGCTTCAACGTCCGTTGCCGGGCGTCTCTGGTTACAAGCAGAAGTATTTCCAGTGGCGCCCGGCGGACTTTGACCACCTCTGTGGTCTCTGCGGGGGGTTGGGTCGGGATGAGAATCCCGCGTCGTTGGGGTAGGGTTTTATCCCGCGTCAATGAGTGAATCTGGTTGCGTGCTATGGGGCAAAGGCCCCGCAGCACGCAACCCTTCTAGCCTGCTTCTGTAAGGACGACGGGTGGCGATCCCGCCGTCCTCAGGCCCCGATCATGGAGGTCGATGGTCTTGGGCGTAGATGAGTCTGCGGCGGCCTCGCCGCTGACTACGGAACTCGGCGGGGAGGGCACGCTCCCTCTCCCTCTCGGCCGCCTCCTTCGCGAGCACGACTTGCTCGCAGAAGGACACGGCCGCGTTCCACCTACTCCCGCTGGAGACCATGGCTTGAAGCATGGTCTCCAGCGAGAGGGTATCCACGCCCAGACCCACTACGAGGTCCCGGCGCTGACTCGCCCACGCTGAGCACTCCACCAACGTGTGGAGTGCGGTGTCGTCGTCGGAAACCTCGCAGTGTTGACACCGGGGTGTGACCTCACGATGGATGCGAAACAGATAGCTACCGAAGCATCCATGCCCGGTAACGATCTGCGTCGCACGATACGTGAGGTCACCATGCTGCCTCTGCAGCCAATCGTCCATGATCGGTCTCACCGCCGCGATGATGGTGGCACCCCACTTGGGTTGCTCAAGTCGCACCCTCCATGACTCCATGAGATCCTGGCGGAGTTGGGACCGCCGGTCATCGATTTCTCGAGACGCAGGCCTGTGGTCCCGCTCCAGCGCCTCCTTGCGCCATTGGAACAATGACGCAAGGGCTCTCGCTTCCAGGTCCCATGGAGGGGTCCCGGCTAGGAGACATGCAGCCTCTCCGGAGATCGTGCGGTAGCCCCTTATTATTTTGACGGTCAAGGTCCTCAACGGTCTGTTAAGGAGCGTTGAGTTGTTGGCCGTCAACCGCGCCGCCCATACGGGAGCCCCGTATAGGGCCATACTCCGCACGATCCCCAGGTACAGTCTCCTGCAGGAAGCGTTGGGTCCCTTTAGGTTGGGCATCAGTCGCGAAAGTGCGACCGATGCCTGTGTCACCTTGGGGACCAAACTTCGGAAATGTGGTCCGAAGTTCCATCGGCTATCAAGTACGATCCCTAGATACTTCATCGAGGGCTTGATGCCGATGCTAACGCCTCCCACATTTATGCTGGAACCTTCAGGTGGACCGTTCCGAGGTCTGTGAAAACACAGAACCTCGGACTTGTGCAAGGCCACCTCCAGTCCCAGCCGCCGTATCCGACCCACGACTTGAGCAACACCCGTCGTGACCTTGAGTGCTGCCTCCTGGTACGTTGCACCCCGCGCCGTGACGAGGGTATCGTCGGCGTAGCACGTTACGCCGACGCCCTCAGGCAACGCACCCCGCAGCACCCAGTCGTAGCCGATGTTCCACAGAAGCGGCCCCAGGACCGACCCCTGCGGAACACCGCACGACACATCTCGCCGAGCTGGCCCGAGTCTCGTCCAGTGTCGGCGAGATGTAGGTGGCCACGACTGCCAACCCGTCATATTCCGCCGCAACACACCCGCGGCCCCTTGCAATGATAGCAAGGCGCGAGTTGTCTGCGGCGGACCCCCCGAAGATAAAACAGGCCGAGCCGTCCTCGTCCACCGGGCTTCCCGGGTGGACGTAGTACGGCTCGGCGACCACGGCCAAGTTTATGGACCACTGCCGGATGCTCTGGTACAGAAGATCCTGAGCAGCGCGGCAGCGGTTCAAATTCACTTGCAGGATGCGGATATGGGCGTCAGACATTAATGGACGTCCATATCAGCATCCCGCCGAGAAACATCTGGCCGTGCAGTAGCGGCACCCCCACCGCTCTCAGCGGACGGACGAGGCTTTGGCCTCGAGGCGGCGCAGGTTGTGCTGCCGACCCGGTGGTCCGCAGTTTTGCCCTCCGCCTCGCATCTAAAGCAGCGAGGCGGGGCATCACAGGCACTTGCCTTGTGACCGGGCCGGCTGCAGCGGAAGCACCGATCGCCCACGGTGACTTCCGCTGTGCACTGCACTCCGACGTGCCCCACCACCATGCACCGGAAACATCTGGTTTCCCGGGCACGAAGGAGGTCCACCTGCGCCTTTAGGAAGCCCCCTACGAGGAGGCTTCGTCCGTCCGTCACTTTCAGTGCCGCCGCGACGGGGCACTGGACGACTGTCATCCCATGACCAGTGGTGCCGAAGGAGATGTCTCCAGCCTTCACCTGGTCACGGGGGCAGCCGCCCGCCTCCACGACGGCGGAGATTACTTCCTCCGTCGTGGCCGCGTCATCCAGACCCGTGATGCGCAATGCAGCGCATTTGGTGGGCCTGGTGACGCGGACGGCTTCTGCGTCCAGCGCGTCCCTAAGCTGCGCTGCTAGGGCGTCAGCTTTAGGGCCGCTGGAGGCGCCGGAGACCTCGAGGAGGCGAGCCCCGGTGCGTGTCGTCTTGCACCGGAGACCCCCCTGGATATCGAGGGCTGAGAGGTTGACTGAGGACTTCACGGTCCTCAGGACATCAGCGTACCCCACACCCCTCTCCACACCCTCCGTCGTCACCGTAAGGACGACGGCTGTGGAGCGAGGAGCGCGGGGCCTCTTCGGCGCCTTCGCCGCGGCGGCTTTGGCCACTTTCTTGGCCGCTTTCTTGGCGGCCTTCGTCTTCCTCTTCTTGGCCCCCACTACCTCCCATCCCTCCCGTCCGGAGGGATGTAAAGGAGCAGCGGGAGCGTTAGAGGAAGAGGAGGCGGCAGGGGTGCCGCTCTTCTTGCCGCGCCACTTGGCCTTCCGCGCCTGGGCCGCGGTCTCGGCCGGCAAACGGTACGCTGAAACGGACTGGGGCGGATCGGGGCGGCGGACAGCGGGTGTGCCGCTTGGTCCCGGAGCGGGAGAACCGCCAACAGCCGCCGCGTACGAAAACGCGGGCCGCGCTAGCGGAGGGCGGTACGCCCGGTCCTCCAGGACCGCGAGGCGCCTCTCGATCGCCGTCAGGACCTGTACCATTGTCGGCACAGGCTGTGGCGGCGATCCGGGTGCCGTGTTGGGCGCCGTGGTGGGCGCCGTGGTGGGCGCAGTGGTGGGCGCCTTGGTGGCCGCCGTGGTGGGCACCGTGGTGGGCGCCTTGGTGGACGCCGTGGTGGGCGCCTTGGTGGACGCCGTGGTGGGCGCCGTGGGTATCGCTGCCTTCGGTGCTGGTCCAGCCGTCGGAGGAGGAGGCGGCAGCATGGGACCGGGAGGCGCCTTGACCACCTTGGTCAAGTCAGCGACCTCCCGCCACAGGTCATCCATCTGCTTTCTGGAAGCAGCGAGCTCCGCCTCCAGGCTCGTCACCTGCTTCCGGAGCCTCGCCTCCTCCTTGGTGACGCTCCGCGCGAGGAGCTTGTTGAGGGAACATTGGGCTTCATCCACCAGTGAAGCCACAATCTTCTTCCTCCCCGCCACGTTCCTGTTGCCCCGCATGGCCGCGTTCATGCGGGCAAAAACGCTCATCAACTCCCGCGCGGCCGGCCCACCGATTTCCCGGCGACTTCGCTGGGACAGTTGGACCGAGGACGGAGGAGGAGTTGGCGGCCGCCTTCTGTACGCGTCGAGACGCGTACGCACCGTCTTGACCGGCACCTCCTCCTCCGAATCGCTGGAGAGGAGGGACCCCCACCCGGAGCAGCTGGTGCTACGGTCGCGCGGCGGCCCCCCCTTCTCCTCGAGGGTCCTCTTCTTCGTCGCAGAAGAGCGGCCCTTCTTCTTCACACTGCTGGGAGCTGACCCATCGTCAGTCCCAGCAGCATCAGTTCCTTGGGGCGTCGACATCGCGCTGCAACTAGGCAGCGCGGCGCGAGCCCCCAAATCGATAGGCATCGGAATCAATAGTTCGTGCATCATGTCGTCGGTTGACACTGCCCGGGAAAGGGCAGTGTCGGGACCGGAGGTCTCTTCGTGGTTATCCATATCAGGAACACAAAATCTCAAAGAATTTGGCCAATCGCAAGTACAGACTAGGACGTTCGGTCACCCAACTTGCCACTGCGTTACCGTGGTCAAGTTGGGGTCCAGGGCGGACGGCGAGGACGTAGTCAGTAATCACTTGGGGCCCCGCCCCTGTAAAACCACTGTGTGTTAGTTAGTGCTGTATAAAACCCTACTACCCTTGCCTTACATATATAACTAAATATAACTAACTAACTAACTAATATATATATCTATAAACTAAGAGGGAAGAAAGAAAGGAAAGGACTATAAATAAATACAGAAAGAAAGAAAGACTAAGAAGAAGGAAAACCTAGAATATGGAAGGAATTATATCTAGAATAAATTGAACATGGATTATATTTTTTTTTTTCAATTCTGGACGGAGAATCTGAAATACATGGAAAGCTGCATTATAATCGTCTAAAATGATTATACTAGTCTATCTGATAAGATGATAGTATATCAACTATATAGTTCCATTTAGAATACTTATAATGTACTTCTAATATGAACTTTTACTGAAGATTGGCCAAAGTGATCGATCGTCTAGTGATTAGTGGTAGGACTCTACGTTGTGTCATAGCAAACCGGATTCTTTTTTGTGATTATGCGCTCAGAACTATAATGTAAGACCTAAATAGTGCTTCTAATTTCAACCCTAAATAAGTGAAGTTAATATCTTATAGTGATTCTAAATTATTTGTTAGACCTAACTAGTGCTTTTAATTTCCTAAACCTAGACAAGTTGTTCTAGTAACTCAGATTGTCCTATCAGTAATAGATGAAAGGTATTTTAGTGTCGATTGTGTACATAACCTAAGATACTCACATGTCGACGGTCGAAACGCGCACTAGGTGATACCGACCACTCAGAGGACAAGCAGAGTTCCGATACTATCGAAATTGCGAAAAGAAAAGAGGACGAGCAGAGTTACGTTACTATTGAAAACCAGGAGATCAAAGAGCTACGTTACCGACGAAATTCCGAAAATCAAAGAGGACGAGCAGAGTTACGTTACTATTGAAAACCAGGAGATCAAAGAGCTACGTTACCGACGAAATTCCGAAAATCAAAGAGGACGAGCAGAGTTACGTTACTATTGAAAACCAGGAGATCAAAGAGCTACGTTACCGACGAAATTCCGAAAATCAAAGAGTTCCGATACTGATGATAATTCGCAGAGAAAAGAGCTACGTTACCGACGAAATTCCGAAAATCAAAAAAGGACGAGCAGAGTTACGTTACTATTGAAAACCAGGAGATCAAAGAGCTACGTTACCGACGAAATTCCGAAAATCAAAGAGGACGAGAATCCCGCACTCTCGTTTTTATAACCTTTTCCTAAACCACCTCCCATATCCGTATCATTCGTTCTTTTCCCGTAAAACCCATTCTATAACCTAGCAACACCGATCTACACTCTTTCCCACTTCCAACAATTCCAATAACCATTAACTAACTTTAAATCTTAATTATATAATCTAAACATACAGAACCCATTCAAATGTACCTAAATTCTAAATAAAATTAATAAATATAATAATGGTTTAGAATTCCTCATTATCTTTCTCTAATAAAATTAATATTTATGAATAAGTGTTTTTGGAATATTCTAGTACGATCTCTAAAGAATTGTGAAAAGTCCAACGTTATGTCAATTAATTTACTATTTATCTAAATTTAGTGCCAAGAAATTTCATTCATACATGTATATTATTTCTAATAATAATAACTTGATATAAACCTAACTGATATGTATTTCAACCACTTCTAAGAATATAAGGCTCTATGATGTATTCTAACAATACAATATTGTAACATTTTAATCTGTATTGAAGTTATTAATTTTTGTAATCTGAATTTTCTATCTAAATTAATGTTTATCTGGCTTCTACCTATTATTCTGATATCTACATAGATTCTACTTATAAGAACTTGTCACTCTTCATCATGGGACACCTCAAATTTGAAGAAACAATTGTAATGAATTGTTAAAATTTTGGTAAATTAATCTTTATTTTCTACCACTAAACTCCTAATATTTCCTACTTCCCTGCTATATTCTAGTTTATATGTAGTCTACATTCCTCAGATATGTTAGTACTTCATAATAATTACAGGCATTGGCATAGTTTTAACAGATTGAATTTTCACTAAGTTACTGGACCAATATTTTTAAGTATAATGTGAATTTCTCAATTCATAAGCAAACTCATGTTTATAGCTAACAGTGATACCTCATGAACTTATAGGAGTAGAATTTATCTCATTTTTAGCATATTCTTTTGGTTAAATGTGAAATTTTAAGATATTTTTATAGCTTACTTATCCTGAATTTTGAATGTTTGGGATTCAATATTTCTATTACATAACTTAATTTGTACTTGGCATTCTAATTGAATTTACATAATACATAATATGTATTTGCTTATTTAATAGATACATACATCAATCATAACTTGTATTCAAAATTATACCTAGGGTCTAAGTTTGACTAAATTGACTGTCTTTTCTATTCAATACTTTCATATGTTTGACCATAACTTTATTATTAATTGGAATTTTAATGTTATATTTTGAATGGTAGTCGTAAGTACTGGCACAATCAATATTCCAACATCAATTATTGCCAATCTATCAATAATTTGGAATCCAACATAAACCTTAATTCCCTTCCTAAACTAATATATGCCTTTCCAGATTTATGAATTCTACTTCTACATTGGCTATAAAGTGACAACTAATGAACCAATCACCCCTAAGGTACTGTGTCTTACTTATACTTACGTTTAATAACTAGACATGCTGAAAATAAGTAAATTATTAAAATTTAATAAATTGATTCATTTAAAATTTATAATTAGCGCCATCTAGTGATAATAGGATGAACTAAGTACTATTTGCTTAGAGAATATAGTGTATCCGACATTGATTTTTAAATGTAATTGTTAATTGCCAGCAGATGGCAGTTATAAATAATTTTTATCATATCAAAATGAGATTTATTCAATTAAGAATGATATTTTTTTAAGGGGAATTAAAACAATCGAATCTTATTATTCTTTATTTTATGTTTCCAATTTGAAGGTCTTCTTCAAGAAGAATTAGCGTTGCAGACATAAATTTATCATACGGATCTACTCGTGTGAGTAGAGATCCGTTACAACCGCCCCCTAAATTAGTTTGGAACTTGCCGGAAAACTAATTTACAATTTACTAATTGATAAAGGATGTCTACAATGCTTAACAATGTTGTTTATACCGAGAAGGCCGCCTCCTCCCCTCCATAGAAGTCAGTTGAATACTACGACCATTCATTAACGAAGTGAAAATGGTAATTATATGAATCTAATTTATAATGTAGTTATAATTAAAGTAAAGTTATTATAAATAATTGAAGTAACTTAATGTACGCGGGTCATAGTATAAATGGTTTCTACGGGCCTTCCCCGACTCCATCATTTGTTCGGTTTTTTTTTTTTTTTTTTTTTTTTTTTTCAAACATTTATCTTAAATACAAGTTACAGGTATTAGTTTCTTACCTAAGTTAAGAATTATAATTAATAAGAATTAGAAGTAATACCTAACCCTAAATATAATCAATGATTTGTAATTAAGTTCTTACTAATTTTTAAAGTATTATACAAGAATAAAATAATTTAGTATTTACCTAAGTCAAGAATATATAATCAATAATTATTATTAATAATTGAAGAATTTAAATAGAGAATTATTTTACAACACATGTTTAACTTCTATCTTATCAATTTAATTATTACCTATAATACCTATTTAAATGAATAGCATTGAATTTACCTCTAATAATGTTAGTTTTAGGGTCCACCAACGTATATACATTGGTGTATGGTATAGCGGCTACTATATATGGTCCTTCATATAAGAGTTCAAATTTCTTAATTACCTTCTTTTGGGCTACAGATTTATTAGCCTTCCTAATCTTTACTAATTCTCCAATCTCAAATTTAATTAAACGGTGTGAGCGGTTATATGTTTTTTGTCGTTTCACACTGTTTTGTTTTAAGTTTTCTTTAACTTTAATCCGAACTAAGTCAGCGTCTTTTGTTCTAATTAATTCTGGCAAACAATTGTCAAATGACATACGATTAGGATTACCAAAAAGAACTTCCCTAGGTGTGAATCCTGTACTCTCATGGAATGTGTTATTGTAAAGAGACTCTATACGAGGTAATATTGTCGCCCATCCCTTGTGGTTCTTATGACAATATGCCCTAAACAATCTTCCTAGTTCTCTATTAACCCGTTCAGTTGTATTAGGTCTAGGATTGCGAACTGTTGTATATATTGGCTTAATAGACATATCTTTTAATGAATTTTTCCATGTATTACAACTAAACTGACTACCATTATCCGTCATAACTACTTTAGGCTTTATTATTTTAGAAAAATGTTTTAATTTAGTTACTACTGCTTGCGATGTGGCTTTAGCTAAACCATACAACTTTATGAATTTACTGAATGAATCTTGTATTACTAAAATATAAGCAACACCAAATTTTCCTTTTGGTAAGGGACCATAAAGATCCGCCATAACTATATCATCTACTTGCTCGGTTACAATTGATTGACATTCCCCTACATATTTAACATTATCGCTTTTAGATAACTGACAAATATGACATTTCTTTAAAACATCTTTAACTAGTTTTATCATACCAATCCAATAAAATCTATCTCTTAAATATGCTAAGATCTTATGTACCCCTTGATGTCCCATTTCCTCATGAATTTGCAAAATTACAGGTCCCCTTAATTCAGCAGGCAAATATGTAACTACTTTATTGGTCCCTGTGGAAAAATACAACACACTTTCCTTGAAATGACAACGTTGTGCAATGTTTCTTAATCTCCTTTTAATAGTTATATCGCTTGGGTTGTTCAAAATTTTTATAATTTCTTTAATTTCACTGTCATTGGACTGGAAAGATGCTATATTTTTTAAATCACTTATCAATTTATTATTTCTAGTGGATTCCATGTAATGAATCTCGGGATAATTATCCTTATCATCTTGTACACATGTCCCACCAGGTGGAAACCTAGAAAGGACGTCTACCGCTACATTATCAGTTCCTTTAACGTGTTCAACTGTATAATTGAATTGCTCTAAATATAATATCCACCTAATTATCCGGCTATTGAATAATTTCCAAGTTCGTAGTGAGGTCAAAGCTTTATGATCTGTAATTATAATCAGCCGCGGCGCGCCTCTAACATAAGTTTCATATTTCCTTAAACAGTAAATAATAGCCCAAAACTCTTGTTCAGTTACAGTCCATCTTAGCTCGGCCCCTCTTAATGCCCTACTGCAAAACCCAATTATTCTCATTTCCCCCTGATCATCACGCTGAAATAATACTCCTGCTATACCTACTCCTGAACTATCAGTCTGTAAGTAAAATGGCCTAGACATATCCGGATGATGTAACATGATAGTTTGTAAAAACCTATCCTTTAGATCTTCGAAAGCTTGATGAGCCTCATGATCCCAAGACCATGCCTTATCCTTCCTAAGTAATCTACATAATGGTTGAATATTAGCATTATAATTCGGTATAAATCTCCTATAATAGTTACACAAGCCTAGGAATGCCCTTAAGTGTTTTATCTTTTTAGGTACGGGAAAGTTCTTAATAGATTCTATTTTTTCAGGATCCGTTCTAATTCCTTCGGTAGAGATAATATGCCCCAGCATCTTAACTTCTTTACAAATGAATCTACATTTCTCTATATTGCAAGTGAGACCGGCGGACTTTAGTTTATTCAAAATGATACTAATATGATCTAAGTGTTCTACTAAAGTTCCAGTTGTCAGAATAGCTAAATCGTCTAAATAATTGACACAGAAATCACGTACTTCCTGTCCTAGTATTAGATCTATAACCCTACTAAAGCTTCCTACAGACGTGCGGAGGCCCTGCGGTAGACGATTATAGAAATAACTTTTACCATTAAAAGTAAACCCAGTGTATTTTCTACTGTCTTTAGATATAGGAATTTGAAAATAGGCATTATTTAGATCTATAATACTAATGAAATTTACCCCATGAAGGAATTTAAGACATCTATTTGCATTGTTGGTGTTTCTGATTCTGGAATCATGTGTTTATTTATTTCTCTAGCGTCTGTTAGTTTGTCCTCCATTTTTTGTCTATATGCGTACGGTACAGGATAAGATCGTTTAATTATTGGAGCTTGATTAGTCATTTTAATTTCATGCTCATAGCAATTAGCCAACCCTAACTTGTTAGTAAATACTTCTCTATGTAAGCTAAGGACTTCCTTTAATTTATTAATTTGAATTTCTTGAAGAGGCAATCCGGTTTTAATTTTACTTAAACATTCAGGAAAGCTAGGTTCCGTAGTTATTCTTCTTAATAATTTATATTCACAGAATGGTATAGAACATTTGACATTATCTTTAACAATTTCTAATCCAAAGGGTGGATTCTCTAATTGAATAATTACTTTATTCGCTACTAACCAATCAAACCCTAAAATCATATGATTCACTAAATTAGGTATTATTAAAAATCTAGTATCAATAGTAATATTATTAAATTCAACTGGTAATATAGTCATCTGTTGAATTTTTGAACTCTTTCCACCCCAAGCGCTTTTAACTTGAATTGACCTAACTGGAAGCAAAGGAACTTTATCCTTAAGCTCAGAGTATATTAATTCCCAAAGAGTCCCTGAAATACATGTAACATCACTACCGGTATCGACTAAGCTAACTACATTCTTCCCTAACACCCCAACAACTATTTCAGATTTTACTTCTTGTTGTATCTCTGGTACGATATGGTCTTCTTCCTCGAACAATGAATTAACTGTCCCTACTGTTTTAATTAAATCACTACTATTTACATCAGACTTAAGCTTAAATAATTCTATGATTGTATTAGGATAATCAAAAAAATCAAGATTGTATAATTCGTGACCTAAACCTAATCTATTAACCTGTCCCCTAGGTCTAATTGGTTTTAAGATTCCTGTTTGACGCCGACCTAATCCTGATCCAGGCTTCCACCCCATGGACAACATAATATGTAAAGATATAGGTAATCTCTTTGCTCCTGTCGTAGTTGGTGCATTGGAGCACATGTCACCAACAGTGGTTAAATTATTAGATTCCCTATCACTAACATCGTTAACTACTGATACCAATACATTATTTTCTTCCTTATCACCACGTTGCGTTGCATTCTTCTGATATTGCCGTTGATAGTTGAATTTCTTGTTAAACTGTCGACCTGAAGAAGCATGTTGCCGATGTGATGGTGGAAGAGAAGACTTAGGAGTGCCTTGAAGATCGCGCCCCCGTTGAATGTTGATATTGTCTAGTTTCCTTAAAAATTCAGTGGCCTCTAAAATAGTTGAAGCGTTACTAGTTGACCAAGCAAACTGTACATCCTTCGGGAAATGGCGTATTATATCCCCCACGAGTTGATTCTCTTGCATTGGATACGTTAACATTTTTGATTGGCCACATAGACCAATAAAATGTCCCTGCATAGTCGTTCTTGAACCGTCCCAAGTGTTTTGAACTATCCTACGACGCAAGTTATTTTGTTCTGTTTCTCCCCAGTAATGATCCAGGAAGTCCCTCTTAAAATCGTCAAACTGCATCCACCTGTCCTTATAAAGTCTGGCCCAATCACGAGTCTCCCCTTCTAAACATTCTATAATGAGATCTATATTTGTCATCCCACTAGGAATCTTCTTTAAATATGCTGTAAGGTCTTCTATAAAAGTAACAGGATGTTTCTTTTTACTCCCAGGATACCTAGGTTTATCTAGTTGTGGCTGGAAATACGGGTAACCTCCAGAAACAACTCCCATACCTTCAATAGGTCTCATTGCATTGGTGTTGGTTGTAGGTTGAAATTGCTGATCAGTTGATCCGCTGCTTGCTGAAGAAGATGCAGACCGTATTTGCCCTTCTAGTTGAGACAATTTCATACATATTGGGGTCACAGCCTGTTTTATCATTTTAGTCATATAAGTTATCGGATCTATCTTCTTTCGTTTTGGTTTCGGGCTGTCGCTTGCTGCATTGATATTTGAAGCTTTAGCCAATCTCTTTCTCGGTGCTCGATTCATTTTACTAACACTTGTAATTATTTAATGGACACAGATATAACAGTTATTCAACTAATTATAAATCACAATCAAACTTATTTATTATTTATTCACTCACTGATAAAGGTATTTCACTGATTAAGTTATAAATCACAATCACTTATTTATTATTATTTATTTTAATCACTGATAAAGGTATTTCACTGATAAAGTTATAATTCACAATCACTTATTTATTATTTATTCACTCACTGATAAAGGTATTTCACTGATTAAGTTCTAAATCACAATCACTTATTTATTATTATTTATTTTAATCACTGATAAAAGTATTTCACTGATAAAGTTATAAATCACTTATTACGTTGTCCTGTAACGAAAATCTAAATAAGTACTTATTTCATTTTATGTAAAGAAGGATATAGCAAGTATATACCTATGTTATTTAATTTTATACTTGTGAAAGTTTTATCCAATTCATTTTAATATATATCATAATTACCTAATCTAACTCAATGCAGGTTATATGTAATTCTAATGGCTAGACTTTTTATTAGGCATACATATACGTAAGGAGCGCTAAGGCAGTTTAACTAGTATGATTTTTAATCTACTTCATAGTAAACGCATAAATTCCCTGTACAACTTCTAAGTCAAAGCTAGCGTGACAATAACTTTGTTTTACCGTATTATGCAACAATGGTAGCATAGGTACACGTAAGTACATGTATGATTCAACTTACCGCTGTATTTATTGTAATTCCAATATAAACACACTATTTGAACTCACTCATACATTTTTACCGGCAACTTTCATAGCTGAAACTTCACAACAACAAACTTTCACACTTCCATAACTTTCACTGAACGCAATGCATTACTCTTTACGTAATTAATTGAACTAATTCGCTAATATTGACCCGATTTTGTAAAACAATTAATTTAAAACAAATAATAAACTTTTTAAAACTTCGTAACGGTAACGTAAATATATTTACCAAGTTCAATTTGACTTGACAGCTACTATGTTGAAGTCAAACCTTTGACAACTGACATGACATGACAGATTGTTCGGGAGGCTAAAGTCTTTTGACTATACTGCCTACCTTAACTACAATATGGCAATTGAGAATTGTTTTTGACACTTGGCAAAGACAATTCCGTCAAATTCGTCGAGTTGGAATATCGATTGGGCTCGATATTAAGTTAAATTACCTGTATTGCTCAATTTGAATTGAATTTATTAGTAATTGTACGCCCCCGTAATCGTTATTTATTTGAGAATAATATAAATGAGAACAATTACTGACTGTAAACACCAGATTCTCTAAGCAAAACATAAAATAGTATAAAATTAAATTTTGTCCGCTCTGAAATAAACACAACAATACACAAAGAAAATGTAAAGTAACAATACACAGATAATAATAAAAAAGCTGTATCATACATCAATGAATCAATTTATTAAGTACTTACCGAAGTATCTCCCTGAAATAATACACAATATTCCAAAATTGAATACAAGAATTCTAAATATTTACTCTATGGTCAGTTTTCTAGCTAAAAGCAACAACTCTATTATATACTAATATTCTCTATGGTCCATGGCTGCCGCTTAGGAATTTTAGCAATTAATATTATAATTATGAAAAAGTTCTTAGTTTGGATATAAAAGGAATAATTTACTTCGTCATTATTTTAATAAGGTGAGTTATTTATTAATGAAGATGAGAAAACATTATACGAGCAACTTGACTAACTAATTTAGTTTCCTACTTGTACTTACCTACTTAACCTAAATAGCGCAGTAAACACAACCATTTCACGAGCAACAAATTGTGACTTTATTAAGCCACGGACGTTCATAAGCAGCCTAGCATATACTAATTATGTTGAATGATTTCAGATTCAAGAATAACCTATGATGAATTATGTATGTGATAATCCAAATATTGCATAACCTATTCTACAGCCATACAAATCACTTGTATCCTGGTCACGGCACCAAATTGTATAAAACCCTACTACCCTTGCCTTACATATATAACTAAATATAACTAACTAACTAACTAATATATATATCTATAAACTAAGAGGGAAGAAAGAAAGGAAAGGACTATAAATAAATACAGAAAGAAAGAAAGACTAAGAAGAAGGAAAACCTAGAATATGGAAGGAATTATATCTAGAATAAATTGAACATGGATTATATTTTTTTTTTTCAATTCTGGACGGAGAATCTGAAATACATGGAAAGCTGCATTATAATCGTCTAAAATGATTATACTAGTCTATCTGATAAGATGATAGTATATCAACTATATAGTTCCATTTAGAATACTTATAATGTACTTCTAATATGAACTTTTACTGAAGATTGGCCAAAGTGATCGATCGTCTAGTGATTAGTGGTAGGACTCTACGTTGTGTCATAGCAAACCGGATTCTTTTTTGTGATTATGCGCTCAGAACTATAATGTAAGACCTAAATAGTGCTTCTAATTTCAACCCTAAATAAGTGAAGTTAATATCTTATAGTGATTCTAAATTATTTGTTAGACCTAACTAGTGCTTTTAATTTCCTAAACCTAGACAAGTTGTTCTAGTAACTCAGATTGTCCTATCAGTAATAGATGAAAGGTATTTTAGTGTCGATTGTGTACATAACCTAAGATACTCACATGTCGACGGTCGAAACGCGCACTAGGTGATACCGACCACTCAGAGGACAAGCAGAGTTCCGATACTATCGAAATTGCGAAAAGAAAAGAGGACGAGCAGAGTTACGTTACTATTGAAAACCAGGAGATCAAAGAGCTACGTTACCGACGAAATTCCGAAAATCAAAGAGGACGAGCAGAGTTACGTTACTATTGAAAACCAGGAGATCAAAGAGCTACGTTACCGACGAAATTCCGAAAATCAAAGAGGACGAGCAGAGTTACGTTACTATTGAAAACCAGGAGATCAAAGAGCTACGTTACCGACGAAATTCCGAAAATCAAAGAGTTCCGATACTGATGATAATTCGCAGAGAAAAGAGCTACGTTACCGACGAAATTCCGAAAATCAAAAAAGGACGAGCAGAGTTACGTTACTATTGAAAACCAGGAGATCAAAGAGCTACGTTACCGACGAAATTCCGAAAATCAAAGAGGACGAGAATCCCGCACTCTCGTTTTTATAACCTTTTCCTAAACCACCTCCCATATCCGTATCATTCGTTCTTTTCCCGTAAAACCCATTCTATAACCTAGCAACACCGATCTACACTCTTTCCCACTTCCAACAATTCCAATAACCATTAACTAACTTTAAATCTTAATTATATAATCTAAACATACAGAACCCATTCAAATGTACCTAAATTCTAAATAAAATTAATAAATATAATAATGGTTTAGAATTCCTCATTATCTTTCTCTAATAAAATTAATATTTATGAATAAGTGTTTTTGGAATATTCTAGTACGATCTCTAAAGAATTGTGAAAAGTCCAACGTTATGTCAATTAATTTACTATTTATCTAAATTTAGTGCCAAGAAATTTCATTCATACATGTATATTATTTCTAATAATAATAACTTGATATAAACCTAACTGATATGTATTTCAACCACTTCTAAGAATATAAGGCTCTATGATGTATTCTAACAATACAATATTGTAACATTTTAATCTGTATTGAAGTTATTAATTTTTGTAATCTGAATTTTCTATCTAAATTAATGTTTATCTGGCTTCTACCTATTATTCTGATATCTACATAGATTCTACTTATAAGAACTTGTCACTCTTCATCATGGGACACCTCAAATTTGAAGAAACAATTGTAATGAATTGTTAAAATTTTGGTAAATTAATCTTTATTTTCTACCACTAAACTCCTAATATTTCCTACTTCCCTGCTATATTCTAGTTTATATGTAGTCTACATTCCTCAGATATGTTAGTACTTCATAATAATTACAGGCATTGGCATAGTTTTAACAGATTGAATTTTCACTAAGTTACTGGACCAATATTTTTAAGTATAATGTGAATTTCTCAATTCATAAGCAAACTCATGTTTATAGCTAACAGTGATACCTCATGAACTTATAGGAGTAGAATTTATCTCATTTTTAGCATATTCTTTTGGTTAAATGTGAAATTTTAAGATATTTTTATAGCTTACTTATCCTGAATTTTGAATGTTTGGGATTCAATATTTCTATTACATAACTTAATTTGTACTTGGCATTCTAATTGAATTTACATAATACATAATATGTATTTGCTTATTTAATAGATACATACATCAATCATAACTTGTATTCAAAATTATACCTAGGGTCTAAGTTTGACTAAATTGACTGTCTTTTCTATTCAATACTTTCATATGTTTGACCATAACTTTATTATTAATTGGAATTTTAATGTTATATTTTGAATGGTAGTCGTAAGTACTGGCACAATCAATATTCCAACATCAATTATTGCCAATCTATCAATAATTTGGAATCCAACATAAACCTTAATTCCCTTCCTAAACTAATATATGCCTTTCCAGATTTATGAATTCTACTTCTACATTGGCTATAAAGTGACAACTAATGAACCAATCACCCCTAAGGTACTGTGTCTTACTTATACTTACGTTTAATAACTAGACATGCTGAAAATAAGTAAATTATTAAAATTTAATAAATTGATTCATTTAAAATTTATAATTAGCGCCATCTAGTGATAATAGGATGAACTAAGTACTATTTGCTTAGAGAATATAGTGTATCCGACATTGATTTTTAAATGTAATTGTTAATTGCCAGCAGATGGCAGTTATAAATAATTTTTATCATATCAAAATGAGATTTATTCAATTAAGAATGATATTTTTTTAAGGGGAATTAAAACAATCGAATCTTATTATTCTTTATTTTATGTTTCCAATTTGAAGGTCTTCTTCAAGAAGAATTAGCGTTGCAGACATAAATTTATCATACGGATCTACTCGTGTGAGTAGAGATCCGTTACAACCGCCCCCTAAATTAGTTTGGAACTTGCCGGAAAACTAATTTACAATTTACTAATTGATAAAGGATGTCTACAATGCTTAACAATGTTGTTTATACCGAGAAGGCCGCCTCCTCCCCTCCATAGAAGTCAGTTGAATACTACGACCATTCATTAACGAAGTGAAAATGGTAATTATATGAATCTAATTTATAATGTAGTTATAATTAAAGTAAAGTTATTATAAATAATTGAAGTAACTTAATGTACGCGGGTCATAGTATAAATGGTTTCTACGGGCCTTCCCCGACTCCATCATTTGTTCGGTTTTTTTTTTTTTTTTTTTTTTTTTTTTCAAACATTTATCTTAAATACAAGTTACAGGTATTAGTTTCTTACCTAAGTTAAGAATTATAATTAATAAGAATTAGAAGTAATACCTAACCCTAAATATAATCAATGATTTGTAATTAAGTTCTTACTAATTTTTAAAGTATTATACAAGAATAAAATAATTTAGTATTTACCTAAGTCAAGAATATATAATCAATAATTATTATTAATAATTGAAGAATTTAAATAGAGAATTATTTTACAACACATGTTTAACTTCTATCTTATCAATTTAATTATTACCTATAATACCTATTTAAATGAATAGCATTGAATTTACCTCTAATAATGTTAGTTTTAGGGTCCACCAACGTATATACATTGGTGTATGGTATAGCGGCTACTATATATGGTCCTTCATATAAGAGTTCAAATTTCTTAATTACCTTCTTTTGGGCTACAGATTTATTAGCCTTCCTAATCTTTACTAATTCTCCAATCTCAAATTTAATTAAACGGTGTGAGCGGTTATATGTTTTTTGTCGTTTCACACTGTTTTGTTTTAAGTTTTCTTTAACTTTAATCCGAACTAAGTCAGCGTCTTTTGTTCTAATTAATTCTGGCAAACAATTGTCAAATGACATACGATTAGGATTACCAAAAAGAACTTCCCTAGGTGTGAATCCTGTACTCTCATGGAATGTGTTATTGTAAAGAGACTCTATACGAGGTAATATTGTCGCCCATCCCTTGTGGTTCTTATGACAATATACCCTAAACAATCTTCCTAGTTCTCTATTAACCCGTTCAGTTGTATTAGGTCTAGGATTGCGAACTGTTGTATATATTGGCTTAATAGACATATCTTTTAATGAATTTTTCCATGTATTACAACTAAACTGACTACCATTATCCGTCATAACTACTTTAGGCTTTATTATTTTAGAAAAATGTTTTAATTTAGTTACTACTGCTTGCGATGTGGCTTTAGCTAAACCATACAACTTTATGAATTTACTGAATGAATCTTGTATTACTAAAATATAAGCAACACCAAATTTTCCTTTTGGTAAGGGACCATAAAGATCCGCCATAACTATATCATCTACTTGCTCGGTTACAATTGATTGACATTCCCCTACATATTTAACATTATCGCTTTTAGATAACTGACAAATATGACATTTCTTTAAAACATCTTTAACTAGTTTTATCATACCAATCCAATAAAATCTATCTCTTAAATATGCTAAGATCTTATGTACCCCTTGATGTCCCATTTCCTCATGAATTTGCAAAATTACAGGTCCCCTTAATTCAGCAGGCAAATATGTAACTACTTTATTGGTCCCTGTGGAAAAATACAACACACTTTCCTTGAAATGACAACGTTGTGCAATGTTTCTTAATCTCCTTTTAATAGTTATATCGCTTGGGTTGTTCAAAATTTTTATAATTTCTTTAATTTCACTGTCATTGGACTGGAAAGATGCTATATTTTTTAAATCACTTATCAATTTATTATTTCTAGTGGATTCCATGTAATGAATCTCGGGATAATTATCCTTATCATCTTGTACACATGTCCCACCAGGTGGAAACCTAGAAAGGACGTCTACCGCTACATTATCAGTTCCTTTAACGTGTTCAACTGTATAATTGAATTGCTCTAAATATAATATCCACCTAATTATCCGGCTATTGAATAATTTCCAAGTTCGTAGTGAGGTCAAAGCTTTATGATCTGTAATTATAATCAGCCGCGGCGCGCCTCTAACATAAGTTTCATATTTCCTTAAACAGTAAATAATAGCCCAAAACTCTTGTTCAGTTACAGTCCATCTTAGCTCGGCCCCTCTTAATGCCCTACTGCAAAACCCAATTATTCTCATTTCCCCCTGATCATCACGCTGAAATAATACTCCTGCTATACCTACTCCTGAACTATCAGTCTGTAAGTAAAATGGCCTAGACATATCCGGATGATGTAACATGATAGTTTGTAAAAACCTATCCTTTAGATCTTCGAAAGCTTGATGAGCCTCATGATCCCAAGACCATGCCTTATCCTTCCTAAGTAATCTACATAATGGTTGAATATTAGCATTATAATTCGGTATAAATCTCCTATAATAGTTACACAAGCCTAGGAATGCCCTTAAGTGTTTTATCTTTTTAGGTACGGGAAAGTTCTTAATAGATTCTATTTTTTCAGGATCCGTTCTAATTCCTTCGGTAGAGATAATATGCCCCAGCATCTTAACTTCTTTACAAATGAATCTACATTTCTCTATATTGCAAGTGAGACCGGCGGACTTTAGTTTATTCAAAATGATACTAATATGATCTAAGTGTTCTACTAAAGTTCCAGTTGTCAGAATAGCTAAATCGTCTAAATAATTGACACAGAAATCACGTACTTCCTGTCCTAGTATTAGATCTATAACCCTACTAAAGCTTCCTACAGACGTGCGGAGGCCCTGCGGTAGACGATTATAGAAATAACTTTTACCATTAAAAGTAAACCCAGTGTATTTTCTACTGTCTTTAGATATAGGAATTTGAAAATAGGCATTATTTAGATCTATAATACTAATGAAATTTACCCCATGAAGGAATTTAAGACATCTATTTGCATTGTTGGTGTTTCTGATTCTGGAATCATGTGTTTATTTATTTCTCTAGCGTCTGTTAGTTTGTCCTCCATTTTTTGTCTATATGCGTACGGTACAGGATAAGATCGTTTAATTATTGGAGCTTGATTAGTCATTTTAATTTCATGCTCATAGCAATTAGCCAACCCTAACTTGTTAGTAAATACTTCTCTATGTAAGCTAAGGACTTCCTTTAATTTATTAATTTGAATTTCTTGAAGAGGCAATCCGGTTTTAATTTTACTTAAACATTCAGGAAAGCTAGGTTCCGTAGTTATTCTTCTTAATAATTTATATTCACAGAATGGTATAGAACATTTGACATTATCTTTAACAATTTCTAATCCAAAGGGTGGATTCTCTAATTGAATAATTACTTTATTCGCTACTAACCAATCAAACCCTAAAATCATATGATTCACTAAATTAGGTATTATTAAAAATCTAGTATCAATAGTAATATTATTAAATTCAACTGGTAATATAGTCATCTGTTGAATTTTTGAACTCTTTCCACCCCAAGCGCTTTTAACTTGAATTGACCTAACTGGAAGCAAAGGAACTTTATCCTTAAGCTCAGAGTATATTAATTCCCAAAGAGTCCCTGAAATACATGTAACATCACTACCGGTATCGACTAAGCTAACTACATTCTTCCCTAACACCCCAACAACTATTTCAGATTTTACTTCTTGTTGTATCTCTGGTACGATATGGTCTTCTTCCTCGAACAATGAATTAACTGTCCCTACTGTTTTAATTAAATCACTACTATTTACATCAGACTTAAGCTTAAATAATTCTATGATTGTATTAGGATAATCAAAAAAATCAAGATTGTATAATTCGTGACCTAAACCTAATCTATTAACCTGTCCCCTAGGTCTAATTGGTTTTAAGATTCCTGTTTGACGCCGACCTAATCCTGATCCAGGCTTCCACCCCATGGACAACATAATATGTAAAGATATAGGTAATCTCTTTGCTCCTGTCGTAGTTGGTGCATTGGAGCACATGTCACCAACAGTGGTTAAATTATTAGATTCCCTATCACTAACATCGTTAACTACTGATACCAATACATTATTTTCTTCCTTATCACCACGTTGCGTTGCATTCTTCTGATATTGCCGTTGATAGTTGAATTTCTTGTTAAACTGTCGACCTGAAGAAGCATGTTGCCGATGTGATGGTGGAAGAGAAGACTTAGGAGTGCCTTGAAGATCGCGCCCCCGTTGAATGTTGATATTGTCTAGTTTCCTTAAAAATTCAGTGGCCTCTAAAATAGTTGAAGCGTTACTAGTTGACCAAGCAAACTGTACATCCTTCGGGAAATGGCGTATTATATCCCCCACGAGTTGATTCTCTTGCATTGGATACGTTAACATTTTTGATTGGCCACATAGACCAATAAAATGTCCCTGCATAGTCGTTCTTGAACCGTCCCAAGTGTTTTGAACTATCCTACGACGCAAGTTATTTTGTTCTGTTTCTCCCCAGTAATGATCCAGGAAGTCCCTCTTAAAATCGTCAAACTGCATCCACCTGTCCTTATAAAGTCTGGCCCAATCACGAGTCTCCCCTTCTAAACATTCTATAATGAGATCTATATTTGTCATCCCACTAGGAATCTTCTTTAAATATGCTGTAAGGTCTTCTATAAAAGTAACAGGATGTTTCTTTTTACTCCCAGGATACCTAGGTTTATCTAGTTGTGGCTGGAAATACGGGTAACCTCCAGAAACAACTCCCATACCTTCAATAGGTCTCATTGCATTGGTGTTGGTTGTAGGTTGAAATTGCTGATCAGTTGATCCGCTGCTTGCTGAAGAAGATGCAGACCGTATTTGCCCTTCTAGTTGAGACAATTTCATACATATTGGGGTCACAGCCTGTTTTATCATTTTAGTCATATAAGTTATCGGATCTATCTTCTTTCGTTTTGGTTTCGGGCTGTCGCTTGCTGCATTGATATTTGAAGCTTTAGCCAATCTCTTTCTCGGTGCTCGATTCATTTTACTAACACTTGTAATTATTTAATGGACACAGATATAACAGTTATTCAACTAATTATAAATCACAATCAAACTTATTTATTATTTATTCACTCACTGATAAAGGTATTTCACTGATTAAGTTATAAATCACAATCACTTATTTATTATTATTTATTTTAATCACTGATAAAGGTATTTCACTGATAAAGTTATAATTCACAATCACTTATTTATTATTTATTCACTCACTGATAAAGGTATTTCACTGATTAAGTTATAAATCACAATCACTTATTTATTATTATTTATTTTAATCACTGATAAAAGTATTTCACTGATAAAGTTATAAATCACTTATTACGTTGTCCTGTAACGAAAATCTAAATAAGTACTTATTTCATTTTATGTAAAGAAGGATATAGCAAGTATATACCTATGTTATTTAATTTTATACTTGTGAAAGTTTTATCCAATTCATTTTAATATATATCATAATTACCTAATCTAACTCAATGCAGGTTATATGTAATTCTAATGGCTAGACTTTTTATTAGGCATACATATACGTAAGGAGCGCTAAGGCAGTTTAACTAGTATGATTTTTAATCTACTTCATAGTAAACGCATAAATTCCCTGTACAACTTCTAAGTCAAAGCTAGCGTGACAATAACTTTGTTTTACCGTATTATGCAACAATGGTAGCATAGGTACACGTAAGTACATGTATGATTCAACTTACCGCTGTATTTATTGTAATTCCAATATAAACACACTATTTGAACTCACTCATACATTTTTACCGGCAACTTTCATAGCTGAAACTTCACAACAACAAACTTTCACACTTCCATAACTTTCACTGAACGCAATGCATTACTCTTTACGTAATTAATTGAACTAATTCGCTAATATTGACCCGATTTTGTAAAACAATTAATTTAAAACAAATAATAAACTTTTTAAAACTTCGTAACGGTAACGTAAATATATTTACCAAGTTCAATTTGACTTGACAGCTACTATGTTGAAGTCAAACCTTTGACAACTGACATGACATGACAGATTGTTCGGGAGGCTAAAGTCTTTTGACTATACTGCCTACCTTAACTACAATATGGCAATTGAGAATTGTTTTTGACACTTGGCAAAGACAATTCCGTCAAATTCGTCGAGTTGGAATATCGATTGGGCTCGATATTAAGTTAAATTACCTGTATTGCTCAATTTGAATTGAATTTATTAGTAATTGTACGCCCCCGTAATCGTTATTTATTTGAGAATAATATAAATGAGAACAATTACTGACTGTAAACACCAGATTCTCTAAGCAAAACATAAAATAGTATAAAATTAAATTTTGTCCGCTCTGAAATAAACACAACAATACACAAAGAAAATGTAAAGTAACAATACACAGATAATAATAAAAAAGCTGTATCATACATCAATGAATCAATTTATTAAGTACTTACCGAAGTATCTCCCTGAAATAATACACAATATTCCAAAATTGAATACAAGAATTCTAAATATTTACTCTATGGTCAGTTTTCTAGCTAAAAGCAACAACTCTATTATATACTAATATTCTCTATGGTCCATGGCTGCCGCTTAGGAATTTTAGCAATTAATATTATAATTATGAAAAAGTTCTTAGTTTGGATATAAAAGGAATAATTTACTTCGTCATTATTTTAATAAGGTGAGTTATTTATTAATGAAGATGAGAAAACATTATACGAGCAACTTGACTAACTAATTTAGTTTCCTACTTGTACTTACCTACTTAACCTAAATAGCGCAGTAAACACAACCATTTCACGAGCAACAAATTGTGACTTTATTAAGCCACGGACGTTCATAAGCAGCCTAGCATATACTAATTATGTTGAATGATTTCAGATTCAAGAATAACCTATGATGAATTATGTATGTGATAATCCAAATATTGCATAACCTATTCTACAGCCATACAAATCACTTGTATCCTGGTCACGGCACCAAATTGTATAAAACCCTACTACCCTTGCCTTACATATATAACTAAATATAACTAACTAACTAACTAATATATATATCTATAAACTAAGAGGGAAGAAAGAAAGGAAAGGACTATAAATAAATACAGAAAGAAAGAAAGACTAAGAAGAAGGAAAACCTAGAATATGGAAGGAATTATATCTAGAATAAATTGAACATGGATTATATTTTTTTTTTTCAATTCTGGACGGAGAATCTGAAATACATGGAAAGCTGCATTATAATCGTCTAAAATGATTATACTAGTCTATCTGATAAGATGATAGTATATCAACTATATAGTTCCATTTAGAATACTTATAATGTACTTCTAATATGAACTTTTACTGAAGATTGGCCAAAGTGATCGATCGTCTAGTGATTAGTGGTAGGACTCTACGTTGTGTCATAGCAAACCGGATTCTTTTTTGTGATTATGCGCTCAGAACTATAATGTAAGACCTAAATAGTGCTTCTAATTTCAACCCTAAATAAGTGAAGTTAATATCTTATAGTGATTCTAAATTATTTGTTAGACCTAACTAGTGCTTTTAATTTCCTAAACCTAGACAAGTTGTTCTAGTAACTCAGATTGTCCTATCAGTAATAGATGAAAGGTATTTTAGTGTCGATTGTGTACATAACCTAAGATACTCACATGTCGACGGTCGAAACGCGCACTAGGTGATACCGACCACTCAGAGGACAAGCAGAGTTCCGATACTATCGAAATTGCGAAAAGAAAAGAGGACGAGCAGAGTTACGTTACTATTGAAAACCAGGAGATCAAAGAGCTACGTTACCGACGAAATTCCGAAAATCAAAGAGGACGAGCAGAGTTACGTTACTATTGAAAACCAGGAGATCAAAGAGCTACGTTACCGACGAAATTCCGAAAATCAAAGAGGACGAGCAGAGTTACGTTACTATTGAAAACCAGGAGATCAAAGAGCTACGTTACCGACGAAATTCCGAAAATCAAAGAGTTCCGATACTGATGATAATTCGCAGAGAAAAGAGCTACGTTACCGACGAAATTCCGAAAATCAAAAAAGGACGAGCAGAGTTACGTTACTATTGAAAACCAGGAGATCAAAGAGCTACGTTACCGACGAAATTCCGAAAATCAAAGAGGACGAGAATCCCGCACTCTCGTTTTTATAACCTTTTCCTAAACCACCTCCCATATCCGTATCATTCGTTCTTTTCCCGTAAAACCCATTCTATAACCTAGCAACACCGATCTACACTCTTTCCCACTTCCAACAATTCCAATAACCATTAACTAACTTTAAATCTTAATTATATAATCTAAACATACAGAACCCATTCAAATGTACCTAAATTCTAAATAAAATTAATAAATATAATAATGGTTTAGAATTCCTCATTATCTTTCTCTAATAAAATTAATATTTATGAATAAGTGTTTTTGGAATATTCTAGTACGATCTCTAAAGAATTGTGAAAAGTCCAACGTTATGTCAATTAATTTACTATTTATCTAAATTTAGTGCCAAGAAATTTCATTCATACATGTATATTATTTCTAATAATAATAACTTGATATAAACCTAACTGATATGTATTTCAACCACTTCTAAGAATATAAGGCTCTATGATGTATTCTAACAATACAATATTGTAACATTTTAATCTGTATTGAAGTTATTAATTTTTGTAATCTGAATTTTCTATCTAAATTAATGTTTATCTGGCTTCTACCTATTATTCTGATATCTACATAGATTCTACTTATAAGAACTTGTCACTCTTCATCATGGGACACCTCAAATTTGAAGAAACAATTGTAATGAATTGTTAAAATTTTGGTAAATTAATCTTTATTTTCTACCACTAAACTCCTAATATTTCCTACTTCCCTGCTATATTCTAGTTTATATGTAGTCTACATTCCTCAGATATGTTAGTACTTCATAATAATTACAGGCATTGGCATAGTTTTAACAGATTGAATTTTCACTAAGTTACTGGACCAATATTTTTAAGTATAATGTGAATTTCTCAATTCATAAGCAAACTCATGTTTATAGCTAACAGTGATACCTCATGAACTTATAGGAGTAGAATTTATCTCATTTTTAGCATATTCTTTTGGTTAAATGTGAAATTTTAAGATATTTTTATAGCTTACTTATCCTGAATTTTGAATGTTTGGGATTCAATATTTCTATTACATAACTTAATTTGTACTTGGCATTCTAATTGAATTTACATAATACATAATATGTATTTGCTTATTTAATAGATACATACATCAATCATAACTTGTATTCAAAATTATACCTAGGGTCTAAGTTTGACTAAATTGACTGTCTTTTCTATTCAATACTTTCATATGTTTGACCATAACTTTATTATTAATTGGAATTTTAATGTTATATTTTGAATGGTAGTCGTAAGTACTGGCACAATCAATATTCCAACATCAATTATTGCCAATCTATCAATAATTTGGAATCCAACATAAACCTTAATTCCCTTCCTAAACTAATATATGCCTTTCCAGATTTATGAATTCTACTTCTACATTGGCTATAAAGTGACAACTAATGAACCAATCACCCCTAAGGTACTGTGTCTTACTTATACTTACGTTTAATAACTAGACATGCTGAAAATAAGTAAATTATTAAAATTTAATAAATTGATTCATTTAAAATTTATAATTAGCGCCATCTAGTGATAATAGGATGAACTAAGTACTATTTGCTTAGAGAATATAGTGTATCCGACATTGATTTTTAAATGTAATTGTTAATTGCCAGCAGATGGCAGTTATAAATAATTTTTATCATATCAAAATGAGATTTATTCAATTAAGAATGATATTTTTTTAAGGGGAATTAAAACAATCGAATCTTATTATTCTTTATTTTATGTTTCCAATTTGAAGGTCTTCTTCAAGAAGAATTAGCGTTGCAGACATAAATTTATCATACGGATCTACTCGTGTGAGTAGAGATCCGTTACAGTGCCAACTAGACGAATATATTTTATACATTTATTTATTGGTGTCAAATATTTGGTGTTTTAGATAAAATAACTCGACATTCATTAAATTCAAAATGTCAGCTGGATAAGTGTAGTTAACAGTCGAAAAACAATTACTGTTCACATCAGATAAAAATTTATGGCCTAGTCCGGATAAATGCCCGTGTATTACGGCCTTGATGTATGTAAATACTAACTATTCCCTATTCTGTGCCTTGAGCGACTTAAGTATTTGTATCAAAGCTGCTGTTAATATGTAAAATGTACACTCGTAGTACATATTGAAAGCAAAAATTGATGGCAACACCTGGCAACACCTGGCAACACCACTATCAAGAGCCGTCAATTTTTTTCATCCTATTGTATAAATAATTTGCTAAAGTATTTACAGTTTTACATTACAATAAACAAGAAGAATAGCTAAAAAGTTTCCAAATAATTTGAAAAACCATGAAAAACCTACAGGAAGATCTTTACCAAATATACTACATTTTTTTGCTGAAAATGACGTCTGTCATACTGAAAATTGCATAAATAATAACAATATAATAACAAACAATAAGCTTGAAACATGTTGACTAGAGCTCGTACCAGGGCACAAACTGCACAACTACCAACCCCGGACTCGTCGCAAAACTCCGCCTCACATTCGCCGGAAACCGTGGCTGATGGTGAGGCGTCGAGCTCAAGTAGCGACGAGTTTTTCTCTCCACCGACGTCGCATCCACCGACGTCGCCTCCACCTGTACGTCGGCAGGGGAGAGGCCGGCCACCGACTGTCTTAGGACCCCGAGGCCCTCCGGCTTCGATTAGGGACCCCGCTACCGGTGGTAATGTGCACCGCATTCGATGGAGTCTCTCTATGAACGAAAACGTGATGCGGGCATATTTTGTGGCTACAGAGGGAGGAATTAACCTCACTGCGTACCGTGTCCGCATGCTGCCCCTGTTTCAGGTACTTGAACCAGATGTCAACGTAACAGCACAACGCCTATCGGATCAGGTGCGCGCCATACAACGCTGTCATCTGTTGGATGACGCCGCACTTGAGAGGCTCCGCTTAGAAGCATGTAACAGTATCATCCCTTCTTCATTACATAGCAACCGTAACACCACTACAGTAGAAAATGAAATACCTCCCGTCTTAACAGTTAATGAAGAAGTAAATGATGCTGCTACATCTGTAAGTATCCAATGCAATGATGAATTAAGGAGCGTTTTGGAACTAGCGATTGGTGAGTTTAGATCTGTCCCTATTCAGTGTAGACCGCGGCTTCCACGTTTGCCTACGCATAGAAAAAATATAGCGCTAGTGTGTGCCCTAGACTCGATTTTAACATCTTATTTTCTCAATTGTGATGATCTCACTGATGCGCATTCAATCCTGTATTGTGCGGCTGTTACAGTATGTCGAGTAGCTGGTGTTAAATTTAATAAGCAAGAATCAGCTGCTCGACCAAGACCTACAGTACCAGCTTGGCAATGCAGGATTGAACGTCGCATTACCCAGGCTAGGGTTTTTTTTTTTTTTTTTTTTTTTTTTTTTTTATATTTGGTTCGCCAAATTGACGCCGCCCGCCTGGTGGTAAGTCGTGACGACGTCTAGCGATTGTGGGCCACTCTCACAGCACACATTACTATTGAGAGTGGCCCTCAACTTGACGACCTACTGATGTGCCTCTTCACGCTCCGCTTAAAGAACCCAGGATTATATGTGGGAGGAAACACGTGCACAGGCAGGGCGTTCCAGGCCACTATCGTTCGGCAGAGAAACGAACGTTTAAAACGTTCGGTTCTCGCGAACATGCTATCCACTGTGTGGGGGTGGCATCTCTGCCCGGCACGAGTCGTTCGGGATCGGAAGGAAGAGGGTGGGATCAGATTGAAGAGCTCTTCAGAACACTCGCCGTGGTAAATACGGTAGAATGCGGCCAAGGAAGCTATTGTTCGGCGCTGAGCTAGCGGCTCAAGGCTTCCCGTTACCTCCGGACAACCAATAATACGGATAGCCCGTCGCTGCATAGCGTCGAGAGCGTCCAGCAGATACTTCGCGGAGCCGTCCCAGAGGTGAGAGCAGTATTCGACGCAGGGTCTAATCTGCGTCTTGTACAGCAGACACCTCTGGTCCGGTGTAAAGAATCTCTTTACCTTATTCAGTATTCCTAGTTTCCGCGAAGCTAGCCCTATACATCTTTCGATGTAGTTTTTATTATTGAGCTCTCGACGAACGTCTATGCCAAGGATATCAAGGTTGTCCTTCATTGGTAATAATGCATTCTGAAGAGAGGGTAGGGGAAGGAAAGGGGATTTCTTCGCAGTAAATGCACACGCCTGTGTTTTGCGGGCATTGAACTCGACCAGGTTCTCGGTACCCCATTGAGAGATACTGTCGAGGTTACGGTCGAGATCAGCCACGAGTCGTCGTCTCTCCTCCTCAATCTCAGATCGCCCCGCCGTCGGACGAACCGAGTAACTCCCGTGCAGTGTGCTGTCATCTGCATAGCAATGAATGTTCCCGAGGGATAGCATATCATTGATATGCAGAAGAAAGAGAGTTGGTGATAGTACGGACCCCTGCGGTACCCCGGCATTCACTTGCAAGAAGCGAGAAGCCTGGCCATCGCAGAGGACCCGCACTCGGCGCTCGTTTAAAAAGCTGGCAATCCAGCTGCACAGTTGAGGAGGTAGACCATATGCCGGAAGCTTGGAAAGGAGCGAAGCATGCCAGACCCTATCGAAGGCTTTGGCGATGTCCAGGCTAATAGCCAAGGACTCGCCGTGCCTTTCCATAGCCCCACCCCAGACATGCGTTACGAATGCCAGAAGATCACCCGTTGATCGCTTTGGCCTGAAGCCGTATTGTCGATCATTGATTAGCGAGTGATCCTCTAGGAATTGCATGAGCTGCTTATTTATAAGGAGCTCAAGCACCTTGCAAATGACTGAGGTGACAGCTATGGGTCGATAGTTGCCTGGATCGGACCGATCCCCTTTCTTGGGGATCGGTTGTACGTTCGCCTCCTTCCAGACCTCCGGCACGAGCCCTGAAGAGTATGACAGGCGGTACAGACGCGTTAATACTGGAGACAACTCAGCTGCACATTTTCGTAGCACCACCGCCGGAATGCCGTCAGGGCCACTGGCTTTCCGCGTGTCGAGTGACCGCAGCACTGCCCGTACATCACATTGCCTGATAACAATATCAGGCATTGTGTGGCCACAGTTGGCGATGGCGGGGGGCTGCAGGCCACGGTCGTCGACCCGGGAATTAGCCGCAAAGAGGTCTGCGAGCATATCCGCTTTCTCTTGGGCTTTGTGAGCCAGTGTTCCATCTGGGTAACGCAGCGGTGGCAGCGAGGGCTGACAAAAGTTAGATTGCACGGCTTTGGCCAGTTGCCAGAATCCACGGCTGCCCGTGGGATGGGAAGTGAGCTCCTGACCAAGCCGCGCGACGCGCTGGGCATCCGCTCTCTTAAAGGCCCTCTTACTCGACTTTGTGGCCCGGTTGTACGCTGCTTTGAGGTGGCCCACGTTTGGGTCGCGCACAGCCCGGGCCCTGATCCAGGCGCGATATGCCGACTGTTTTTGTCGAACAGCTTTGGCACAATCTCGCCCGAACCAGGGACGGGCTCTGCGGATACTGGCGACATCAGTGAAAGGGATGTAATAATCCATCCCTAAACTGATCTCGCCAGCAATAGCAGAAGCACTATCCGAAGGAGCCTTTCCTACAAAGCAGCGCTGGCTCCAGGGGACGGACGCAAAATAATCGCGTAGACCGTCCCAATCCGCTGACGAGTAGTGCCATAGTCGTCGTGACGTTTGCACAGGACGTGCAGGAGGTGACACCTTCATGCCAGCGTGAACAACACAGTGGTCGGAACTACCCAGTGGGGCTCCTACCGAAACACTGTACTGGGCTGGGCGACTCGTCAGCAGTAGATCCAGCAGAGCGGGCGCGTGATCTGACCTGTCTGGTATCCGGGTGATCCCGCATACCATCTGGGTCAGACCGTGGGAGAGAGCGAACGCATGGGCGGCTCTACCCGCATGATCAGTCTTGAGGGACCCCAGCCATTCAATGTGATGGCCATTGAAGTCCCCCAGAAACACTAGGTCAGCGTTCGGGAACCGCACCTGCGCTTCATCAGCCGTCTCGCTGAGGTACTGGAAGAGCTTTGTTGTCTCAGAATCCCCTGTGTGGGATTGGTAGACGCACACGTAGATCTGGCTCATAGAGCCATGGTCTACGTGCAGCCAAAGGACGGAATTGGAGGGGTTCTCTAGGCAGCGCAACCGGCGGCAGCAAACATCCGCCCTAACGAACACGCACACCCCGGCTTTGTCTCGAAATTGTTCCTCGATGACATAGCCGGGGTAACACAGGTAAGACGTGTCGTCAGGGCGGCGTATTTGTGTCTCCGTGAGGAACATCACAGCGGGCCGTGCCGTCTCAAGGTGGTGGTGGACGGTATCGAGGTTCGCATGGAGTCCACGGACGTTAGTGAACTCCACCTCGAAATGTGAAGTTGTGGGGTTTCCTAGGGCCGCTGTGTAACGTTTATTTCTTTTTTGTTGCACTGCCATTGTAGATTTTGAAGAAGAAGCGTGAAGACAGGGCGACATTTGGTGCAGCAGTAAGTGACAAAGCGCAGGGGCTAGCTTTGTCTAGAACCGTGTGGTTAGGTCGGAGCCGACCCGCCGGACGGAAGGGCTCCCAAACCCCCCTGATGCAAGGCCGCCGCTACCCCACACCGGTTACCACCCGGAGCGGCGATCCCACATCAGGATTATGCGCAACATGTGGGGCAGCCTCCTGGGGTGGTTGGCCCCAGGCGGGCCCCATGACTGTGTTGCGGGCGGCCGCGGCAACGCCGTTGCTAAGGGTCTCCCTGGCCGGCGAATCGACCCACACCACCCACACTAGACTCCGTTTCGCCCCCACTGGTCCCATGCCTGCTGCACCATACATCGCCCCGGGCCCGGCGGTGCAGCTGCTGAACCCCTAACGCAACCCAGCCTGGGCTGGGTTACTTGGGGGGCTTTAGCACAGCTGCACGGTGGTACCCCCCCGGACCAACACTGTTGTACCACCTGGTACCCACGTAGGGGCCGAAGCCACTCCATAGGTACCGTAAATTAACGAGCCTCGTCCGTTTATCAGCAGGTGCGCCACTAGCAGGTGAGGTCGCTGGGGCCCTATAGATGTTGGTAGAGCCCCTTTGCACCCTAAAGGGTGCTCATAGGCAAGCTACACTGCTTCAGGACGGGCAATACACGCCCGAGAGTCATACGATTCGTGACCCGGGCATTCGCGGGAACTAACGTGAGTCCCCGTGAATACTCTGTACGGGTCACGGAGCGCATTGATTTCCTGAAGCAGAAAATCTATGCGTGGGCAAACCGTATAAGGCGATATAAAAAGAGAGTGGACAGATATACACAAAATCGCTTGTTCCAAAAAGACGAGAGGTGGGTATACAGAAGGTGGGAGCGACCTGATTCAGATGTGACTGATGGGAGTCTACCTGATGCTGAACTACAGTTGCCTTTTGGAAAAGCATTTGGTCGACACCCGTCAGTCATACGCAGGGTGGATGGATTGGGGATGTAGAGCGGGCGTGTGAACCAATACAAGCTATGGAACCTATAACCATATCTGAAGATGATATTGGTTGTGCAGTTCGTTCGTTACCAAATTGGAAATCAGTTGGACCGGGCGGACTGCACAACTTTTGGCTAAAATGGTTCCATAGCTCACACGCCTGCTTGGCATCTTGCTTCCAGTCATCCCTTGAGTTAGCGCCGCTTCCATCTTTTATGACTACCGGAGTTACTGACCTTCTTTATAAATCTGGTGGTACCACAGACCCCAAAAATTACAGACCCATTACTTGTTTACCAACTATATACAAACTTTTTACATCTATTCTGAGAGTCAAAATTTATTCACGTATAGAAAACAACAATATATTGTCAATCTCTCAGAATGGATGTAAAAGTGGGGCACGTGGTACTAAAGAGCTCCTTATTCTTGACATGGCTGTTTGTCAGCAGGTACGCCGCAACCGAAAGAACCTTGCGACATGCTGGATTGACTACAAAAAAGCGTATGATTCTGTACCTCATACATGGCTTCTAAAGGTGCTGGAGTTGTATAAAATTGATGCAACTCTGTGCACCTTTTTGAGGTCATGTATGAGACAATGGAATACGGTTTTGGTTTATCCAGGATGTCGTCAGATTCTAGGAGGTGGTGTACCAATAGGGATCGAGAGAGGGATATTCCAGGGCGATAGTCTGAGTCCGTTATGGTTTTGTCTAGCACTGAATCCTCTCAGTACGCTACTAGAGGGTTCAAGGTTAGGCTATCGGATGCGGAGAGGTTGTCAAATTTTATCCCACCTTTTTTACATGGATGACCTAAAGTTATTTGCCCCTAATGGCCCTGAATTGGTGGCTTTACTAAAAGTTATTGAAACTTTTAGTAAGGCTATCTGTATGGAGTTCGGGGTAGATAAGTGTGCGGTTCTGCATGTGAAAAAGGGCGGGATTGTGGAATCTGAAGGAGTCAGTCTTTCGGATTTCACACCATTTGAGTCGCTCTCCGCAACCGAAACCTACAAATATCTAGGTATGTCCCAAACTCTGTGTATTGCTGAGACTGACATGAAACAGACGTTGCAGGACCGTTTCTTTGGCCGCCTGAAGAAAGTATTGAAAAGTCTCTTGTCAGGCGGTAACAAGGTACGGGCTGTTAACGGCTGGGCCATGCCAGTCTTAGTATACTCTTTTGGCATACGACCGAATTAGAAGCTCTGGATAGAAAGGTACGTTGTCTATTGACTTCATACCGAATGCACCACCCACGTTCGTCAGTACTGAGGTTGTATATCCCACGGAAATGTGGAGGTCGAGGATTTTTAAACGCCTTAGCGTTTAAAAATCCTCGACCTCCGAGTCGAGTCTTAACTCTCCATAACCGTGAGATATGCAACCTTAGAGAGTACTTCTTGCAGGTGGATGTGGGTCTGCATCGAGATGTTGTGGCAATTGATAACGGACTGACCCCACTCTCCCTAGCTAAAGAGAACTGGCGCAAACTGGTAATACTAGGTGTATCTGATCGCAAGGAAATATGGAAGAGCAAAGAGCTTCACGGTCGTTTTTATCGGGCTCTACACGGGCCCGATGTTGATTTTACAGCTTCCGTATCCTGGTTACGTTTCGGTGATCTCTTTGGAGAAACTGAAGGTTTCATCTGTGCAATCACTGACGAAGTTATGATGACGAATAACTATCGGAGATTTATTGTCAAAGATGGGACGCTAGACATCTGTCGGGCATGTCATCGTTCCGGAGAATCTTTAAGACATATTATCTCTGGTTGTTCCCGTCTTGCGAACGGTGAGTATTTGCACAGACACAACCAAGTAGCCAGGATTATCCACCAACAACTTGCTCTAAAATATAACCTTGTTGACTTAGAGATACCTTATTACAGGTATGTGCCCGACCCAGTTCATGAAAATGGCCATGCTACAATGTATTGGGATCGGTCTATTATCACTGATGGGACTATTATAGCCAACAAACCAGATATAGTGATAATAGATCGATTAAAACGCCTTGCAATAATTGTCGATATCACTGTGCCGCATGACGAGAATCTCGTGAAAGCAGAAAAAGATAAACAAATTAAATATTTGGACTTAGCTTACGAAATTGTCGACATGTGGGATGTGGATTCGGCGATTATTGTTATGATAGTCGTATCTGCTCATGGTTTAATAGCCAAGAGCCTCGACCACCACCTACAGAGGCTCGCGTTAGGCAGCTGGGTCAAGGGCTTGATGCAGAAGGCGGTTCTGTTGGATACGGCCCGTATTGTGCGGAAGTTCCTATCTCTGGAGCCCTAACCACCGGTAGCTTGGTCACTGTACTCGATACCGGTGGGTCACTATTTTTTATATTTTTAAATATATTTGTGTTTTTTATAAGTTTATTTAAAAATATAGTAAATATGTAATAAAATGTAATAAAGGGAATAATAATACATATATAGGATATCAATTTTGTACGAGTCCCAGTTACGTAATTACGAGTTGATCTCTTTTAAACACAAGGTCACGTACCTACCTACTAAGCCTAGGGTAGCTTAATTAAAGAGGTTCATTTCAAATGAGTGCCGCAGGAAAATAAATAAGTCGGTAAGTGTTTTGTCTAAATTTCTAGATTCAAAAGTTGAAATGGGTCAACATAATCGTGCGGGTGGGTGTATCTGCGGGCAACACAGCTCAAAAGACAAATCGTTAAGTACAATAATCAATAACATCTTGTCATAGACATTGCTATAAAGTCTCTTAAATTGTGAACATGTTTTGTAATTTGTATTAAATATTCGCATTTAGCTCTGCGTACGAAACAATTTGATTGTTTTGAATCGAATCGAGTTTGAATGGAAGCACGGCCGTGGAGAGAGGATCGTTGCGCCATGTGGGCGCGGTGGTACTTCGTTTTGTTCATGTAAACGATTTAATTGATCATCCTTTGAATATTCCTTCTTTTCAAATGAACTTTCAATGCTCTTACCTACGAGTGTTTGTTGTCGATTACAACCTAATGTGTTGGAATCCTGAATATGTACTTAACTATACTAGTGGTCCCCCTATGGTCGAACAGTAGACCTCGCAAACATTATAGTTTTTTTTTTGAGATTTGCTCCAAAATGCAATATTTTAAGTGAGAAGTTTTTAGAGCCCTCTCTCCAATAAAAAAACCTCAAACTTAAAATATTGTTTCTAGTACAGGAATACTTGTCAAGTTTTTTTTTTAATTCTGTGAAACCGCGGCCTCTCCTACTGCGGATGTCTCTGTTGTGTCAAGTTTCGTGAAGATCGGATGAAAACTGTAGCAGCTAGCCTGGAACACACTTATCGACATACAGACAGACAGACGGGCGAAAGCAAAATTGTCCAATCTCGAAATGCAGACGCTTCGCTCGCTCGGTCAAAAATGTAGATACTTAAATATGTTGGGAGTTGTTTTTGTAGTTAGTTTTTGTACTACTCTTGACAATTTTATTCTAATAGAATAATTTATGTAAGTAACACAATAAATGTTTTTTAATTTTAAATTATGTAAATATTTTTGATATAGGTTATTGACAGATTCCATTAACAATGAGACTACATCCTTTTCCTGTAACATCCTGTTTCATGTATCATTTTGTTTGACGTCAAACTCCTTTAATCAAAACGCTTTGTAGAAGTTTGGTTTAATTAGATTCGTATTCGTTGCCGGCTTTATGTAACCAACTGAATAATTAATGTCAAACTTCACTGAGATTAGATTATAGCATTTAATTACATTATATTACAAAGAAAACCACACAAGGTACCTATGC
>OY748288.1:25530998-25554638 GCA_963556515.1 Nudaria mundana | reverse complement strand
ATTTTAGTCATATAAGTTATCGGATCTATCTTCTTTCGTTTTGGTTTCGGGCTGTCGCTTGCTGCATTGATATTTGAAGCTTTAGCCAATCTCTTTCTCGGTGCTCGATTCATTTTACTAACACTTGTAATTATTTAATGGACACAGATATAACAGTTATTCAACTAATTATAAATCACAATCAAACTTATTTATTATTTATTCACTCACTGATAAAGGTATTTCACTGATTAAGTTATAAATCACAATCACTTATTTATTATTATTTATTTTAATCACTGATAAAGGTATTTCACTGATAAAGTTATAATTCACAATCACTTATTTATTATTTATTCACTCACTGATAAAGGTATTTCACTGATTAAGTTATAAATCACAATCACTTATTTATTATTATTTATTTTAATCACTGATAAAAGTATTTCACTGATAAAGTTATAAATCACTTATTACGTTGTCCTGTAACGAAAATCTAAATAAGTACTTATTTCATTTTATGTAAAGAAGGATATAGCAAGTATATACCTATGTTATTTAATTTTATACTTGTGAAAGTTTTATCCAATTCATTTTAATATATATCATAATTACCTAATCTAACTCAATGCAGGTTATATGTAATTCTAATGGCTAGACTTTTTATTAGGCATACATATACGTAAGGAGCGCTAAGGCAGTTTAACTAGTATGATTTTTAATCTACTTCATAGTAAACGCATAAATTCCCTGTACAACTTCTAAGTCAAAGCTAGCGTGACAATAACTTTGTTTTACCGTATTATGCAACAATGGTAGCATAGGTACACGTAAGTACATGTATGATTCAACTTACCGCTGTATTTATTGTAATTCCAATATAAACACACTATTTGAACTCACTCATACATTTTTACCGGCAACTTTCATAGCTGAAACTTCACAACAACAAACTTTCACACTTCCATAACTTTCACTGAACGCAATGCATTACTCTTTACGTAATTAATTGAACTAATTCGCTAATATTGACCCGATTTTGTAAAACAATTAATTTAAAACAAATAATAAACTTTTTAAAACTTCGTAACGGTAACGTAAATATATTTACCAAGTTCAATTTGACTTGACAGCTACTATGTTGAAGTCAAACCTTTGACAACTGACATGACATGACAGATTGTTCGGGAGGCTAAAGTCTTTTGACTATACTGCCTACCTTAACTACAATATGGCAATTGAGAATTGTTTTTGACACTTGGCAAAGACAATTCCGTCAAATTCGTCGAGTTGGAATATCGATTGGGCTCGATATTAAGTTAAATTACCTGTATTGCTCAATTTGAATTGAATTTATTAGTAATTGTACGCCCCCGTAATCGTTATTTATTTGAGAATAATATAAATGAGAACAATTACTGACTGTAAACACCAGATTCTCTAAGCAAAACATAAAATAGTATAAAATTAAATTTTGTCCGCTCTGAAATAAACACAACAATACACAAAGAAAATGTAAAGTAACAATACACAGATAATAATAAAAAAGCTGTATCATACATCAATGAATCAATTTATTAAGTACTTACCGAAGTATCTCCCTGAAATAATACACAATATTCCAAAATTGAATACAAGAATTCTAAATATTTACTCTATGGTCAGTTTTCTAGCTAAAAGCAACAACTCTATTATATACTAATATTCTCTATGGTCCATGGCTGCCGCTTAGGAATTTTAGCAATTAATATTATAATTATGAAAAAGTTCTTAGTTTGGATATAAAAGGAATAATTTACTTCGTCATTATTTTAATAAGGTGAGTTATTTATTAATGAAGATGAGAAAACATTATACGAGCAACTTGACTAACTAATTTAGTTTCCTACTTGTACTTACCTACTTAACCTAAATAGCGCAGTAAACACAACCATTTCACGAGCAACAAATTGTGACTTTATTAAGCCACGGACGTTCATAAGCAGCCTAGCATATACTAATTATGTTGAATGATTTCAGATTCAAGAATAACCTATGATGAATTATGTATGTGATAATCCAAATATTGCATAACCTATTCTACAGCCATACAAATCACTTGTATCCTGGTCACGGCACCAAATTGTATAAAACCCTACTACCCTTGCCTTACATATATAACTAAATATAACTAACTAACTAACTAATATATATATCTATAAACTAAGAGGGAAGAAAGAAAGGAAAGGACTATAAATAAATACAGAAAGAAAGAAAGACTAAGAAGAAGGAAAACCTAGAATATGGAAGGAATTATATCTAGAATAAATTGAACATGGATTATATTTTTTTTTTTCAATTCTGGACGGAGAATCTGAAATACATGGAAAGCTGCATTATAATCGTCTAAAATGATTATACTAGTCTATCTGATAAGATGATAGTATATCAACTATATAGTTCCATTTAGAATACTTATAATGTACTTCTAATATGAACTTTTACTGAAGATTGGCCAAAGTGATCGATCGTCTAGTGATTAGTGGTAGGACTCTACGTTGTGTCATAGCAAACCGGATTCTTTTTTGTGATTATGCGCTCAGAACTATAATGTAAGACCTAAATAGTGCTTCTAATTTCAACCCTAAATAAGTGAAGTTAATATCTTATAGTGATTCTAAATTATTTGTTAGACCTAACTAGTGCTTTTAATTTCCTAAACCTAGACAAGTTGTTCTAGTAACTCAGATTGTCCTATCAGTAATAGATGAAAGGTATTTTAGTGTCGATTGTGTACATAACCTAAGATACTCACATGTCGACGGTCGAAACGCGCACTAGGTGATACCGACCACTCAGAGGACAAGCAGAGTTCCGATACTATCGAAATTGCGAAAAGAAAAGAGGACGAGCAGAGTTACGTTACTATTGAAAACCAGGAGATCAAAGAGCTACGTTACCGACGAAATTCCGAAAATCAAAGAGGACGAGCAGAGTTACGTTACTATTGAAAACCAGGAGATCAAAGAGCTACGTTACCGACGAAATTCCGAAAATCAAAGAGGACGAGCAGAGTTACGTTACTATTGAAAACCAGGAGATCAAAGAGCTACGTTACCGACGAAATTCCGAAAATCAAAGAGTTCCGATACTGATGATAATTCGCAGAGAAAAGAGCTACGTTACCGACGAAATTCCGAAAATCAAAAAAGGACGAGCAGAGTTACGTTACTATTGAAAACCAGGAGATCAAAGAGCTACGTTACCGACGAAATTCCGAAAATCAAAGAGGACGAGAATCCCGCACTCTCGTTTTTATAACCTTTTCCTAAACCACCTCCCATATCCGTATCATTCGTTCTTTTCCCGTAAAACCCATTCTATAACCTAGCAACACCGATCTACACTCTTTCCCACTTCCAACAATTCCAATAACCATTAACTAACTTTAAATCTTAATTATATAATCTAAACATACAGAACCCATTCAAATGTACCTAAATTCTAAATAAAATTAATAAATATAATAATGGTTTAGAATTCCTCATTATCTTTCTCTAATAAAATTAATATTTATGAATAAGTGTTTTTGGAATATTCTAGTACGATCTCTAAAGAATTGTGAAAAGTCCAACGTTATGTCAATTAATTTACTATTTATCTAAATTTAGTGCCAAGAAATTTCATTCATACATGTATATTATTTCTAATAATAATAACTTGATATAAACCTAACTGATATGTATTTCAACCACTTCTAAGAATATAAGGCTCTATGATGTATTCTAACAATACAATATTGTAACATTTTAATCTGTATTGAAGTTATTAATTTTTGTAATCTGAATTTTCTATCTAAATTAATGTTTATCTGGCTTCTACCTATTATTCTGATATCTACATAGATTCTACTTATAAGAACTTGTCACTCTTCATCATGGGACACCTCAAATTTGAAGAAACAATTGTAATGAATTGTTAAAATTTTGGTAAATTAATCTTTATTTTCTACCACTAAACTCCTAATATTTCCTACTTCCCTGCTATATTCTAGTTTATATGTAGTCTACATTCCTCAGATATGTTAGTACTTCATAATAATTACAGGCATTGGCATAGTTTTAACAGATTGAATTTTCACTAAGTTACTGGACCAATATTTTTAAGTATAATGTGAATTTCTCAATTCATAAGCAAACTCATGTTTATAGCTAACAGTGATACCTCATGAACTTATAGGAGTAGAATTTATCTCATTTTTAGCATATTCTTTTGGTTAAATGTGAAATTTTAAGATATTTTTATAGCTTACTTATCCTGAATTTTGAATGTTTGGGATTCAATATTTCTATTACATAACTTAATTTGTACTTGGCATTCTAATTGAATTTACATAATACATAATATGTATTTGCTTATTTAATAGATACATACATCAATCATAACTTGTATTCAAAATTATACCTAGGGTCTAAGTTTGACTAAATTGACTGTCTTTTCTATTCAATACTTTCATATGTTTGACCATAACTTTATTATTAATTGGAATTTTAATGTTATATTTTGAATGGTAGTCGTAAGTACTGGCACAATCAATATTCCAACATCAATTATTGCCAATCTATCAATAATTTGGAATCCAACATAAACCTTAATTCCCTTCCTAAACTAATATATGCCTTTCCAGATTTATGAATTCTACTTCTACATTGGCTATAAAGTGACAACTAATGAACCAATCACCCCTAAGGTACTGTGTCTTACTTATACTTACGTTTAATAACTAGACATGCTGAAAATAAGTAAATTATTAAAATTTAATAAATTGATTCATTTAAAATTTATAATTAGCGCCATCTAGTGATAATAGGATGAACTAAGTACTATTTGCTTAGAGAATATAGTGTATCCGACATTGATTTTTAAATGTAATTGTTAATTGCCAGCAGATGGCAGTTATAAATAATTTTTATCATATCAAAATGAGATTTATTCAATTAAGAATGATATTTTTTTAAGGGGAATTAAAACAATCGAATCTTATTATTCTTTATTTTATGTTTCCAATTTGAAGGTCTTCTTCAAGAAGAATTAGCGTTGCAGACATAAATTTATCATACGGATCTACTCGTGTGAGTAGAGATCCGTTACAGTGCCAACTAGACGAATATATTTTATACATTTATTTATTGGTGTCAAATATTTGGTGTTTTAGATAAAATAACTCGACATTCATTAAATTCAAAATGTCAGCTGGATAAGTGTAGTTAACAGTCGAAAAACAATTACTGTTCACATCAGATAAAAATTTATGGCCTAGTCCGGATAAATGCCCGTGTATTACGGCCTTGATGTATGTAAATACTAACTATTCCCTATTCTGTGCCTTGAGCGACTTAAGTATTTGTATCAAAGCTGCTGTTAATATGTAAAATGTACACTCGTAGTACATATTGAAAGCAAAAATTGATGGCAACACCTGGCAACACCTGGCAACACCACTATCAAGAGCCGTCAATTTTTTTCATCCTATTGTATAAATAATTTGCTAAAGTATTTACAGTTTTACATTACAATAAACAAGAAGAATAGCTAAAAAGTTTCCAAATAATTTGAAAAACCATGAAAAACCTACAGGAAGATCTTTACCAAATATACTACATTTTTTTGCTGAAAATGACGTCTGTCATACTGAAAATTGCATAAATAATAACAATATAATAACAAACAATAAGCTTGAAACATGTTGACTAGAGCTCGTACCAGGGCACAAACTGCACAACTACCAACCCCGGACTCGTCGCAAAACTCCGCCTCACATTCGCCGGAAACCGTGGCTGATGGTGAGGCGTCGAGCTCAAGTAGCGACGAGTTTTTCTCTCCACCGACGTCGCATCCACCGACGTCGCCTCCACCTGTACGTCGGCAGGGGAGAGGCCGGCCACCGACTGTCTTAGGACCCCGAGGCCCTCCGGCTTCGATTAGGGACCCCGCTACCGGTGGTAATGTGCACCGCATTCGATGGAGTCTCTCTATGAACGAAAACGTGATGCGGGCATATTTTGTGGCTACAGAGGGAGGAATTAACCTCACTGCGTACCGTGTCCGCATGCTGCCCCTGTTTCAGGTACTTGAACCAGATGTCAACGTAACAGCACAACGCCTATCGGATCAGGTGCGCGCCATACAACGCTGTCATCTGTTGGATGACGCCGCACTTGAGAGGCTCCGCTTAGAAGCATGTAACAGTATCATCCCTTCTTCATTACATAGCAACCGTAACACCACTACAGTAGAAAATGAAATACCTCCCGTCTTAACAGTTAATGAAGAAGTAAATGATGCTGCTACATCTGTAAGTATCCAATGCAATGATGAATTAAGGAGCGTTTTGGAACTAGCGATTGGTGAGTTTAGATCTGTCCCTATTCAGTGTAGACCGCGGCTTCCACGTTTGCCTACGCATAGAAAAAATATAGCGCTAGTGTGTGCCCTAGACTCGATTTTAACATCTTATTTTCTCAATTGTGATGATCTCACTGATGCGCATTCAATCCTGTATTGTGCGGCTGTTACAGTATGTCGAGTAGCTGGTGTTAAATTTAATAAGCAAGAATCAGCTGCTCGACCAAGACCTACAGTACCAGCTTGGCAATGCAGGATTGAACGTCGCATTACCCAGGCTAGGGTTTTTTTTTTTTTTTTTTTTTTTTTTTTTTTATATTTGGTTCGCCAAATTGACGCCGCCCGCCTGGTGGTAAGTCGTGACGACGTCTAGCGATTGTGGGCCACTCTCACAGCACACATTACTATTGAGAGTGGCCCTCAACTTGACGACCTACTGATGTGCCTCTTCACGCTCCGCTTAAAGAACCCAGGATTATATGTGGGAGGAAACACGTGCACAGGCAGGGCGTTCCAGGCCACTATCGTTCGGCAGAGAAACGAACGTTTAAAACGTTCGGTTCTCGCGAACATGCTATCCACTGTGTGGGGGTGGCATCTCTGCCCGGCACGAGTCGTTCGGGATCGGAAGGAAGAGGGTGGGATCAGATTGAAGAGCTCTTCAGAACACTCGCCGTGGTAAATACGGTAGAATGCGGCCAAGGAAGCTATTGTTCGGCGCTGAGCTAGCGGCTCAAGGCTTCCCGTTACCTCCGGACAACCAATAATACGGATAGCCCGTCGCTGCATAGCGTCGAGAGCGTCCAGCAGATACTTCGCGGAGCCGTCCCAGAGGTGAGAGCAGTATTCGACGCAGGGTCTAATCTGCGTCTTGTACAGCAGACACCTCTGGTCCGGTGTAAAGAATCTCTTTACCTTATTCAGTATTCCTAGTTTCCGCGAAGCTAGCCCTATACATCTTTCGATGTAGTTTTTATTATTGAGCTCTCGACGAACGTCTATGCCAAGGATATCAAGGTTGTCCTTCATTGGTAATAATGCATTCTGAAGAGAGGGTAGGGGAAGGAAAGGGGATTTCTTCGCAGTAAATGCACACGCCTGTGTTTTGCGGGCATTGAACTCGACCAGGTTCTCGGTACCCCATTGAGAGATACTGTCGAGGTTACGGTCGAGATCAGCCACGAGTCGTCGTCTCTCCTCCTCAATCTCAGATCGCCCCGCCGTCGGACGAACCGAGTAACTCCCGTGCAGTGTGCTGTCATCTGCATAGCAATGAATGTTCCCGAGGGATAGCATATCATTGATATGCAGAAGAAAGAGAGTTGGTGATAGTACGGACCCCTGCGGTACCCCGGCATTCACTTGCAAGAAGCGAGAAGCCTGGCCATCGCAGAGGACCCGCACTCGGCGCTCGTTTAAAAAGCTGGCAATCCAGCTGCACAGTTGAGGAGGTAGACCATATGCCGGAAGCTTGGAAAGGAGCGAAGCATGCCAGACCCTATCGAAGGCTTTGGCGATGTCCAGGCTAATAGCCAAGGACTCGCCGTGCCTTTCCATAGCCCCACCCCAGACATGCGTTACGAATGCCAGAAGATCACCCGTTGATCGCTTTGGCCTGAAGCCGTATTGTCGATCATTGATTAGCGAGTGATCCTCTAGGAATTGCATGAGCTGCTTATTTATAAGGAGCTCAAGCACCTTGCAAATGACTGAGGTGACAGCTATGGGTCGATAGTTGCCTGGATCGGACCGATCCCCTTTCTTGGGGATCGGTTGTACGTTCGCCTCCTTCCAGACCTCCGGCACGAGCCCTGAAGAGTATGACAGGCGGTACAGACGCGTTAATACTGGAGACAACTCAGCTGCACATTTTCGTAGCACCACCGCCGGAATGCCGTCAGGGCCACTGGCTTTCCGCGTGTCGAGTGACCGCAGCACTGCCCGTACATCACATTGCCTGATAACAATATCAGGCATTGTGTGGCCACAGTTGGCGATGGCGGGGGGCTGCAGGCCACGGTCGTCGACCCGGGAATTAGCCGCAAAGAGGTCTGCGAGCATATCCGCTTTCTCTTGGGCTTTGTGAGCCAGTGTTCCATCTGGGTAACGCAGCGGTGGCAGCGAGGGCTGACAAAAGTTAGATTGCACGGCTTTGGCCAGTTGCCAGAATCCACGGCTGCCCGTGGGATGGGAAGTGAGCTCCTGACCAAGCCGCGCGACGCGCTGGGCATCCGCTCTCTTAAAGGCCCTCTTACTCGACTTTGTGGCCCGGTTGTACGCTGCTTTGAGGTGGCCCACGTTTGGGTCGCGCACAGCCCGGGCCCTGATCCAGGCGCGATATGCCGACTGTTTTTGTCGAACAGCTTTGGCACAATCTCGCCCGAACCAGGGACGGGCTCTGCGGATACTGGCGACATCAGTGAAAGGGATGTAATAATCCATCCCTAAACTGATCTCGCCAGCAATAGCAGAAGCACTATCCGAAGGAGCCTTTCCTACAAAGCAGCGCTGGCTCCAGGGGACGGACGCAAAATAATCGCGTAGACCGTCCCAATCCGCTGACGAGTAGTGCCATAGTCGTCGTGACGTTTGCACAGGACGTGCAGGAGGTGACACCTTCATGCCAGCGTGAACAACACAGTGGTCGGAACTACCCAGTGGGGCTCCTACCGAAACACTGTACTGGGCTGGGCGACTCGTCAGCAGTAGATCCAGCAGAGCGGGCGCGTGATCTGACCTGTCTGGTATCCGGGTGATCCCGCATACCATCTGGGTCAGACCGTGGGAGAGAGCGAACGCATGGGCGGCTCTACCCGCATGATCAGTCTTGAGGGACCCCAGCCATTCAATGTGATGGCCATTGAAGTCCCCCAGAAACACTAGGTCAGCGTTCGGGAACCGCACCTGCGCTTCATCAGCCGTCTCGCTGAGGTACTGGAAGAGCTTTGTTGTCTCAGAATCCCCTGTGTGGGATTGGTAGACGCACACGTAGATCTGGCTCATAGAGCCATGGTCTACGTGCAGCCAAAGGACGGAATTGGAGGGGTTCTCTAGGCAGCGCAACCGGCGGCAGCAAACATCCGCCCTAACGAACACGCACACCCCGGCTTTGTCTCGAAATTGTTCCTCGATGACATAGCCGGGGTAACACAGGTAAGACGTGTCGTCAGGGCGGCGTATTTGTGTCTCCGTGAGGAACATCACAGCGGGCCGTGCCGTCTCAAGGTGGTGGTGGACGGTATCGAGGTTCGCATGGAGTCCACGGACGTTAGTGAACTCCACCTCGAAATGTGAAGTTGTGGGGTTTCCTAGGGCCGCTGTGTAACGTTTATTTCTTTTTTGTTGCACTGCCATTGTAGATTTTGAAGAAGAAGCGTGAAGACAGGGCGACATTTGGTGCAGCAGTAAGTGACAAAGCGCAGGGGCTAGCTTTGTCTAGAACCGTGTGGTTAGGTCGGAGCCGACCCGCCGGACGGAAGGGCTCCCAAACCCCCCTGATGCAAGGCCGCCGCTACCCCACACCGGTTACCACCCGGAGCGGCGATCCCACATCAGGATTATGCGCAACATGTGGGGCAGCCTCCTGGGGTGGTTGGCCCCAGGCGGGCCCCATGACTGTGTTGCGGGCGGCCGCGGCAACGCCGTTGCTAAGGGTCTCCCTGGCCGGCGAATCGACCCACACCACCCACACTAGACTCCGTTTCGCCCCCACTGGTCCCATGCCTGCTGCACCATACATCGCCCCGGGCCCGGCGGTGCAGCTGCTGAACCCCTAACGCAACCCAGCCTGGGCTGGGTTACTTGGGGGGCTTTAGCACAGCTGCACGGTGGTACCCCCCCGGACCAACACTGTTGTACCACCTGGTACCCACGTAGGGGCCGAAGCCACTCCATAGGTACCGTAAATTAACGAGCCTCGTCCGTTTATCAGCAGGTGCGCCACTAGCAGGTGAGGTCGCTGGGGCCCTATAGATGTTGGTAGAGCCCCTTTGCACCCTAAAGGGTGCTCATAGGCAAGCTACACTGCTTCAGGACGGGCAATACACGCCCGAGAGTCATACGATTCGTGACCCGGGCATTCGCGGGAACTAACGTGAGTCCCCGTGAATACTCTGTACGGGTCACGGAGCGCATTGATTTCCTGAAGCAGAAAATCTATGCGTGGGCAAACCGTATAAGGCGATATAAAAAGAGAGTGGACAGATATACACAAAATCGCTTGTTCCAAAAAGACGAGAGGTGGGTATACAGAAGGTGGGAGCGACCTGATTCAGATGTGACTGATGGGAGTCTACCTGATGCTGAACTACAGTTGCCTTTTGGAAAAGCATTTGGTCGACACCCGTCAGTCATACGCAGGGTGGATGGATTGGGGATGTAGAGCGGGCGTGTGAACCAATACAAGCTATGGAACCTATAACCATATCTGAAGATGATATTGGTTGTGCAGTTCGTTCGTTACCAAATTGGAAATCAGTTGGACCGGGCGGACTGCACAACTTTTGGCTAAAATGGTTCCATAGCTCACACGCCTGCTTGGCATCTTGCTTCCAGTCATCCCTTGAGTTAGCGCCGCTTCCATCTTTTATGACTACCGGAGTTACTGACCTTCTTTATAAATCTGGTGGTACCACAGACCCCAAAAATTACAGACCCATTACTTGTTTACCAACTATATACAAACTTTTTACATCTATTCTGAGAGTCAAAATTTATTCACGTATAGAAAACAACAATATATTGTCAATCTCTCAGAATGGATGTAAAAGTGGGGCACGTGGTACTAAAGAGCTCCTTATTCTTGACATGGCTGTTTGTCAGCAGGTACGCCGCAACCGAAAGAACCTTGCGACATGCTGGATTGACTACAAAAAAGCGTATGATTCTGTACCTCATACATGGCTTCTAAAGGTGCTGGAGTTGTATAAAATTGATGCAACTCTGTGCACCTTTTTGAGGTCATGTATGAGACAATGGAATACGGTTTTGGTTTATCCAGGATGTCGTCAGATTCTAGGAGGTGGTGTACCAATAGGGATCGAGAGAGGGATATTCCAGGGCGATAGTCTGAGTCCGTTATGGTTTTGTCTAGCACTGAATCCTCTCAGTACGCTACTAGAGGGTTCAAGGTTAGGCTATCGGATGCGGAGAGGTTGTCAAATTTTATCCCACCTTTTTTACATGGATGACCTAAAGTTATTTGCCCCTAATGGCCCTGAATTGGTGGCTTTACTAAAAGTTATTGAAACTTTTAGTAAGGCTATCTGTATGGAGTTCGGGGTAGATAAGTGTGCGGTTCTGCATGTGAAAAAGGGCGGGATTGTGGAATCTGAAGGAGTCAGTCTTTCGGATTTCACACCATTTGAGTCGCTCTCCGCAACCGAAACCTACAAATATCTAGGTATGTCCCAAACTCTGTGTATTGCTGAGACTGACATGAAACAGACGTTGCAGGACCGTTTCTTTGGCCGCCTGAAGAAAGTATTGAAAAGTCTCTTGTCAGGCGGTAACAAGGTACGGGCTGTTAACGGCTGGGCCATGCCAGTCTTAGTATACTCTTTTGGCATACGACCGAATTAGAAGCTCTGGATAGAAAGGTACGTTGTCTATTGACTTCATACCGAATGCACCACCCACGTTCGTCAGTACTGAGGTTGTATATCCCACGGAAATGTGGAGGTCGAGGATTTTTAAACGCCTTAGCGTTTAAAAATCCTCGACCTCCGAGTCGAGTCTTAACTCTCCATAACCGTGAGATATGCAACCTTAGAGAGTACTTCTTGCAGGTGGATGTGGGTCTGCATCGAGATGTTGTGGCAATTGATAACGGACTGACCCCACTCTCCCTAGCTAAAGAGAACTGGCGCAAACTGGTAATACTAGGTGTATCTGATCGCAAGGAAATATGGAAGAGCAAAGAGCTTCACGGTCGTTTTTATCGGGCTCTACACGGGCCCGATGTTGATTTTACAGCTTCCGTATCCTGGTTACGTTTCGGTGATCTCTTTGGAGAAACTGAAGGTTTCATCTGTGCAATCACTGACGAAGTTATGATGACGAATAACTATCGGAGATTTATTGTCAAAGATGGGACGCTAGACATCTGTCGGGCATGTCATCGTTCCGGAGAATCTTTAAGACATATTATCTCTGGTTGTTCCCGTCTTGCGAACGGTGAGTATTTGCACAGACACAACCAAGTAGCCAGGATTATCCACCAACAACTTGCTCTAAAATATAACCTTGTTGACTTAGAGATACCTTATTACAGGTATGTGCCCGACCCAGTTCATGAAAATGGCCATGCTACAATGTATTGGGATCGGTCTATTATCACTGATGGGACTATTATAGCCAACAAACCAGATATAGTGATAATAGATCGATTAAAACGCCTTGCAATAATTGTCGATATCACTGTGCCGCATGACGAGAATCTCGTGAAAGCAGAAAAAGATAAACAAATTAAATATTTGGACTTAGCTTACGAAATTGTCGACATGTGGGATGTGGATTCGGCGATTATTGTTATGATAGTCGTATCTGCTCATGGTTTAATAGCCAAGAGCCTCGACCACCACCTACAGAGGCTCGCGTTAGGCAGCTGGGTCAAGGGCTTGATGCAGAAGGCGGTTCTGTTGGATACGGCCCGTATTGTGCGGAAGTTCCTATCTCTGGAGCCCTAACCACCGGTAGCTTGGTCACTGTACTCGATACCGGTGGGTCACTATTTTTTATATTTTTAAATATATTTGTGTTTTTTATAAGTTTATTTAAAAATATAGTAAATATGTAATAAAATGTAATAAAGGGAATAATAATACATATATAGGATATCAATTTTGTACGAGTCCCAGTTACGTAATTACGAGTTGATCTCTTTTAAACACAAGGTCACGTACCTACCTACTAAGCCTAGGGTAGCTTAATTAAAGAGGTTCATTTCAAATGAGTGCCGCAGGAAAATAAATAAGTCGGTAAGTGTTTTGTCTAAATTTCTAGATTCAAAAGTTGAAATGGGTCAACATAATCGTGCGGGTGGGTGTATCTGCGGGCAACACAGCTCAAAAGACAAATCGTTAAGTACAATAATCAATAACATCTTGTCATAGACATTGCTATAAAGTCTCTTAAATTGTGAACATGTTTTGTAATTTGTATTAAATATTCGCATTTAGCTCTGCGTACGAAACAATTTGATTGTTTTGAATCGAATCGAGTTTGAATGGAAGCACGGCCGTGGAGAGAGGATCGTTGCGCCATGTGGGCGCGGTGGTACTTCGTTTTGTTCATGTAAACGATTTAATTGATCATCCTTTGAATATTCCTTCTTTTCAAATGAACTTTCAATGCTCTTACCTACGAGTATTTGTTGTCGATTACAACCTAATGTGTTGGAATCCTGAATATGTACTTAACTATACTAGTGGTCCCCCTATGGTCGAACAGTAGACCTCGCAAACATTATAGTTTTTTTTTTGAGATTTGCTCCAAATGCAATATTTTAAGTGAGAAGTTTTTAGAGCCCTCTCTCCAATAAAAAAACCTCAAACTTAAAATATTGTTTCTAGTACAGGAATACTTGTCAAGTTTTTTTTTTAATTCTGTGAAACCGCGGCCTCTCCTACTGCGGATGTCTCTGTTGTGTCAAGTTTCGTGAAGATCGGATGAAAACTGTAGCAGCTAGCCTGGAACACACTTATCGACATACAGACAGACAGACGGGCGAAAGCAAAATTGTCCAATCTCGAAATGCAGACGCTTCGCTCGCTCGGTCAAAAATGTAGATACTTAAATATGTTGGGAGTTGTTTTTGTAGTTAGTTTTTGTACTACTCTTGACAATTTTATTCTAATAGAATAATTTATGTAAGTAACACAATAAATGTTTTTTAATTTTAAATTATGTAAATATTTTTGATATAGGTTATTGACAGATTCCATTAACAATGAGACTACATCCTTTTCCTGTAACATCCTGTTTCATGTATCATTTTGTTTGACGTCAAACTCCTTTAATCAAAACGCTTTGTAGAAGTTTGGTTTAATTAGATTCGTATTCGTTGCCGGCTTTATGTAACCAACTGAATAATTAATGTCAAACTTCACTGAGATTAGATTATAGCATTTAATTACATTATATTACAAAGAAAACCACACAAGGTACCTATGCTTCGTTTTATCCATTAAAATGAAAATTAAAATAATTTTTTTACAATCTACACAACAAAAACCTCATTTTGAATTTTTCCTGCCATTCCCCCAAATAATAAAAACAGCTTATGTACCACAAAAAAATAAATTAATCAAGAAACACTTGTACCAACTTTCTATTTTTTTATGTCACTTGACTTAAAAGTCGAGGCTTAAAAGGAGAAGCTCATAGTCTCGTTTGTCAGCAGGTGTACCGCGTGTATATTATTATGAGGATGATTTGAGAAAAAACAGTTTCGAGAAACTATTAACGCCTGGTTGGTCCGTTCCATTGACGTTTTACAAGGACTACTTCAGTGATCATTAGAGTATACCATTCAATGCATCTATAACAAAGGCAAGTTTGCATTCAAGTAAAACTCAATAACGCTTAATGCTCATAGAATATTCCCCGACGCTAACGAGATCGCAAGAGATTTCCAATGTTCCTTCGCGGGACCTGATTAAATTTTCAACTTACTTTAAAAATGAAGGTTAATACGAACGTATAGGTAGGTACATTATATTCACCGATTTTACTGCTAATTGTGTACCAATTTACTCTAACATTAATTGTTCGCAAGTCTTGGTGACAGCGTAAATAAAGTGCGTAGGAGTATCATCACTAATCGATGAGGCTAGCATGGGCCCCTACAGTCTCCTGATAGCCATTTGGATAGTAACCAGAAACAAATCATTTTAAGTTCAAAACAACGAGTATTACCCATAACCATTCCTTATTCAATAACTCAAAGGTCTGCATCATCTAGTTTCTTTCGACTGCATTCACAGTGGATGTTTTTTACTGCTTGTTTACCAGTTACTGATAAAACAATGAAATTGACAACATATTGTACAGCAAAGCCCTAAATATTTAATATTGCTATTTCTCATGATTCACCACTGTAGCTTTAGCTATTATTGTGCGACAATAAAGTAAGTACTCGTAATCCTGAAAATATGTGTTGTGATATTGAGCTCGTGTTATGTTAGTCTATGGCTCGGCATATGGGGTGCATGGGTCAGATCCTCCACGCGGTGCACCCCGGGCAACGGCAGTGGCTGCAACTCTGCGGCAACATACCGTAGAGTTGTAGCTACTACGGCTAATTCTGGCCAAGGTGGGGGTCTTGTCTCCTCAGATCATGAAGAGCACAGACATGCCACGGTGGGGGCCTATCGAGGCTCAGGTCTCTCCGCCGACACTCTGCAGAGCAGAGTGCTGCTGTGCGGAGAAACCACCAGGGCGACGGGTCCGACATCACTGAGATCATCAGCGGTGTCGGACACGGTCTCGTAGAGACCACCGTTCGGCCGAACCCCGCCTGGCAGCAGGCGGGAAGCCGGTTCTTCGGAACCGCGAGGAAGAAAACCTCGTTAAAAAATCACCAACGGGGCAGGTGGAACGGTCTTGTAAAGACTCCCGCCCGGATTACGGCTAAATCCTGAACTGACAGGACCAGTGGCCCCTCGGGGCCGCGAGGATGAACACCTCTATAAAAAATTAACCCAATCCCAAGCTCAGACACCCGGTGTGGGGATGAATCGCGCAGGGGAGCTGTCACGCCTAGGGTGTCACCAGTCGACGGACGTGAAACAATTAAAAAAAATGGCTTTGCAAAATACGCAGAAAAATATTTCCCAACGTGGAACTGGAGAGGATGACTCCCTCCACGAACACCCGGCTTTGAATGACGCGGGGCTCAGGCCCGGCACCAGTCACAGCGACCCCCATAAGGTATTTGGGAGGGGTCAACAAAGCCCGACAGGCCAGGGGGTGTGCCTCAAAACCACCCCCCAAACCGACGCGGAGTTCGCGTCGACCGCAGCTGGGAATGAGTCCGTTCCCAGCCGCAAGGAGATTCAGGGTTCCTCCTTTTGGAAAACTCCCGGCAAGAGGACCCTAGATAAGAGGACGCCAAAGGCGAGCCCGTCTCGCGACCGGAGTACTAGTGCCCCTGGGCGGACCCGGTCAAGCGAGACTAGCACAGAAGAAGGGGTGCCGCCTAAATTTGTGGCGGTCGCTCCGTCCGGTAAGAACCGGAAGACGAGGGTGCGAGGGGTGCCAAAGCCCCCCCAAACCCCCCCCCCCCCCCCTACGGTTCCGTTCTTACCCGGTGGCAGGGACAAGGATGTGCCAGCCGCGCGGGAGCTCATGCTGGCTCTTACCCGGATTGCGGAAGCCATGAGGGGTGGCACTAAGAACATAAGGTAAGAGACAGATAGTGAAGACGGCCGTAACTCACGCTACGTCTTCGCTAGGTGAGCTCCTAGCGCGGAGCGTCCCCGTGGATAGCAAAAGCTCCGCGGACAGGTGGGCAGCCTGGAGGCGGAACTTGCCGCGTCCCGGCAACAGATGGAGGCCCTGCGACAGGAGGTCGCGAACCTGACCAAGTTGGTCAAGGGGCCTCCCGGGACCCAGACTGGGCATCCTATGCCGCCTTCCTCGACGTCTCCAAGGACGGCAACCAGGACCGCGTCCAACGCGACGCCTGGATCGCCGCCACGGCCCGTGACTACTGGATCGCCGCCCCGGCCTGCGATTACTGAATCACCGCCACGGCCTACGGCTACACTTACCGAGATCATGGTGGCGCTCCAGACAGGAGGGATGGGAAGTAGTGGGCGCCAAGAAGCAGCGCAAGAGGGCCAAGAAGAAAGCGGCCAGAGCCGCCACGGAGAAGGTGCCGAAGAGGCCCCGTCCCCCTCGCTCCACCGCTGTCGTCCTGACGGTGACGACAGTGGGTGCGGAGAAGGGTGTGGGGTACGCCGACGTCCTGAGGACCGTAAAGGCCTCAGTCGACCTGAAGGCCCTCGACATTCAGGGGGGGCTCCGGTGCAAGAACACTCGCACCGGCGCTCGCTTCCTCGAGATCTCCGGCGCCTCCAGTGGCCCCAAAGCCGATGCCCTTGCGGCTAAGCTGCGGGAAACCCTGGACGCAGAAGCCGTCCGCGTCACCAGGCCTACCAAATGCGCCGCATTGCGCATCTCAGCTTTGGATGACGCGGCCACGACGGAGGAGGTTATTTCCGCCGTCGTGGAGGCTGTCCCCATGACCAGATCAAGGCTGGAGAGATTACCTTCAGCCCCACTGGTCATGGCACGACAGTCCAGTGCCCCGTCGCGGCGGCTCTGAAAATAGCGTACGGACGAAGCCTCCTTGTAGGGGGCTTCTCTAAGGCGCAGGTGCACCTCCTGCGTGCCCGGGAAACGAGATGTTTCCGTTGTATGGTGGTAGGGCACGTGGGAGTGCAGTGCACAGCGGAAGACACCGTGGGCGACCGGTGCTTCTGCTGCAGCCGGCCCGGCCATAAGGCCAATGGCTGCAAGGCCCCGCCTCGCTGTTATAGATGTGAGGCGGAGGGCAAAACCATCAGGACCATCGGGTCGGCAGCCGTACCTGCGCTGCCTCGAGGCCAAAGCCTCGTCCGTCCGCTGGTGGCAGCGGGAAAGCCACTTCTGCGCGGCCAAGTTCGCGGCGGGATACTGACATGGACGTCCATTAATGTACTCCCATGTCCGCATCCTGCAGGTGAACCTGAACCACTGCTGCGCTGCTCAGGATCTTCTGTACCAGAGCATCGCGCAGTGGTTCATTAACTTGGCCGTGGTCGCCGAGCCGTACTATGTCCACCCGGGAAGCCCGGTGGACCAGGACGGCTCGGCCTGTTGTATATTTGGGGGTTCCGCCGCGGACACCTCGCGCCTTGCTTTCATTGCAAGCGGCCAGGGGTGTGTTGCGGCGGAATACGAAGGGTTTGCGGTCGTGTCCGCCTACATCTCGCCGACTCTGGACGAGCCTCAGTTTGAGATATGGCTCACTGAGCTCGACGTCGTCTTCGCTGCGTGCCGTCTTCGCCCTGTCCTGCTCCTGGGAGACTTCAACGCCTGGAGTGTGGCGTGGGGCTCGCGAGAAACTAGGGACAAGGGGAGGCTTCTTGAGGACTGGACCAGAACGCGTGGTCTGGTAGTCCTCAACCGGGGGAATGTCGCCACCTTTTGGCGGCGGGGGACGGAGTCGATCGAGGACGTTTCTTTCGCGACCCCTTCCCTCGCCGCCCGTATGTCAGGCTGGCGCGTGGAGGAGGGTGTGGAGACGCACTCGGACCACCGGTTCATCCGGTTCGATGTTGCGCCCCCACGTAGCCTCCCACAGCCAGTCGAAAATCCCCCGGATCCGCGTTGGGTACTTCAACGTTTAGACCGGGAGGCTCTCCTTGAGGCGGCAATCTTGCAGGCCTGGATTCCGGCTTCGGATAGGCCTGCCGATGTAGAAGCCGAAGCGGAGTGGTTCAGAAGAGCCATGTCGCAAATCTGTGATGCGGCGATGCCTAGGGTTACACCCAGACCGGCAAGGAAGCAGGTGTACTGGTGGTCGCCGGAGATTGCACAGCTGCGCGCAGCATGCATCTCCGCCCGCCGCCAGTACACCAGGTTTCGCCGGAGGCATCGCCGCCCAGACGACGCGGCAGCCCGAGAGGCGGAGCTTTATCAGGCATACAGGGAGGCCAAAGGTATTCTCCAGGAGACGATAAAGCGGGCCAAGACGGCGGCCCGCGAGGAGCTTGTAGGGACACAGATGTGTGCGCTATATGTATGTGTGTGCGTGCAAGTTAGATCGCATGAGAGTCGAGTCGGACAGTTCGCTGTAAGTGGCCCGACAGAGCGCTAGGTTGCATTAGGTCGCGATACGTAATTTGGGGAATATTTTATTGTATTACTAAAATATATATTTCATACCAAATAGTATTGGGGAATTCGTATATTAAACAAGTATTATTCAGTCAACAGTGTTTCTGTCGGACTAGTTCCGTGACCCTGGTAATGCCTCAGTTATCCCACACTTGTACAAGCGTGGACACATTAGTTGGTAGCGGGTTCGATTCCCGTGTGAGTTTTTGAGTGTTCAGTAGTAATAGGTATCAGTCTAGTGGCTACGGAGTCTGACCACCTGATAGCCTATAAGCTCCTGGAGACCCTTCAGCAGAACCCATGGGGGCGCCCGTACCTACAGGTCAGAGAGAAACTCAGACCTAGGGCGCCCCCACTGACCCAGAGTCTCCAGCCGCAGCAGCTGGAGCGGGTCATGGACTCCCTGTTTCCGACGAGCGCGGAGGAGCACGTCCCTCCGCGCATGGCTCCGTCTCTGCCCGACACGGATAGCACCAGCGAAGACGACGTACCCGAAGTCAGGGTGGGGGAGCTAGGTGCGGCAGTACTCCGGCTTAAACGCCGGAAAATCACTGCCCCCGGACCCGACGGCATTCCTGGCCGTGCATGGGTCCTGGCCCTCGAAAAACTCGGGCCTCGACTGATGGGGCTCTTTAGCGCATGCCTCGAAAGGGGCCAGTTTCCCAAGGTGTGGAGGACGGGGAAACTGGTCCTGATCCGTAAGGCGGGGCGGCCGGTGGACTCACCGTCCGGATACCGGCCGATCGTGTTGCTCGACGAGGTGTGTAAGCTCTTTGAGCGAATTATCGCGGAACGCCTCGTAGAGCATCTAACGAGCGCGATCATGCGCGTGAAGAGCCTGACGGAGGAAGCAGTCTCACAGTGCAAGGTGGTGGCGGCGGTGTCTCTTGACATCGCCAACGCTTTCAACACCTTGCCATGGAGCTGCGTTAGGGAGGCGCTCGTGTATCACGGAACGCCTCTCTACCTCCGTCGTATTGTCGGGGCCTATCTATCTTTCCCCAACTGGCTTGGGCCGATTTGGCTAGATGTGTCGTGCGGTGTTCCACAGGGGTCGGTCCTGGGGCCGCTTCTGAGGAACATCGGCTACGACTGGGTGCTGCGGGCTGCGTTGCCTGAGGGCGTCAGCGTAACGTGCTACGCCGACGATACCCCCGTCACGGCGCGGGGTGCAACGTACCAGGAGGCAGCACTCAAGGTCACGACGGGTGTTGCTCAAGTCGTGGGTTGGATACGGCGGCTGGGACTGGAGGTGGCCTTGCACAACTCCAAGGTTCTGTGCTTTCACAGACCTCGGAACGGTCCACCTGAAGGTTCCAGCATAAATGTGGGAGGCGTTAGCATCGGCATCCAGCCCTCGATGAAATACCTAGGGATCGTACTTGATAGCCGATGGAACTTCGGACCACATTTCTGAAGTTTGGTCCCTAAAGTGACGGGGGCATCAGTCACGCTTTTGCGACTCATGCCCAACCTAAAGGGACCCCACGCCTCCTGCAGGAGACTGTACCTGGGGATCGTGCGGATTATGGCCCTATACGGGGCTCCCGTATGGGCGGCGCGGTTGACGGCCAACAACTCAAAGCTCCTTAATAGACCGTTGAGGACCTTGGCCGTCAAAACAATAAGAGGGTACCGCACGATCTCCGGAGAGCATATCTCCTAGCCGGGACCCCTCCATGGGACCTGGAAGCGAGAGCCCTTGCGTCATTGTTCCAATGGCGCAAGGAGGCGCTGGAGCGTGACCACAGGCCTACGTCTCGAGAAATCGAGGACCAGCGGTCCCAACTCCACCAGGATCTCATGGAGTCACACCCCGGTGTCAACACTGCGAGGTTTCCGGCGACGACACCGCACTCCACACGTTGGTGGAGTGCTCAGCGTGGGCGAGTCGGCGCCGGGACCTCGTAGTGGGTCTGGGCGTGGATATCCTCTCGCTGGAAACCATGCTCCAAGCCATGGTCTCCAGCGCGAGTAGGTGGAACGCGGCCGTGTCCTTCTCCGAGCAAGTCATGCTCGCGAAGGAGGCGGCCGAGAGGGAGAGGGAGCGTACCCTTCCCGCCGAGTTCCGTAGTCAGCGGCGAGGGCGCCGCAGACTCATCTGCGCCCAAGACCATCGACCTCCATGATAGGGGCCTGAGGACGGCGAGATCGCCACCCACCGTCCTTACAGAAGCAGGATAGAAGGGTTACGTGCTGCGGGGCCTTTGCCCCATAGCACGCAACCAGATTCACTCACTGACGCGGGATAAAACCCTACCCGAACGACGAGGGATTCTCATCCCGACCCAACCCCCGCAGAGACCACAGAGGTGGTCAAAGTCCGCCGGGCGCCACTGCTTGTAACCAGAGACGCCCGGCAACGGACGTTAGAGCGGCCGCGACCCTTGGCCGCGGAATAAAAAAAATAAAAAAAAATGGCTCGGCATGTCTAATGTCCAGTGAGCATTTTAGCATTTGAATGGTGACAAATTGTATGCAATATTCAAGCCCGTTAGTCTACAGAACATGTGATTTTGCAATATTACAGCACGTATGTACCATTGACGTGGTTGGAGTAACGGATCGTTTAAAGTATGTACGTGACGATACATTCTAAATTGTAAGATCCAAGGCAGATAAGAGATTAGGGTAGATTTTTGTGTTTCATGTGTATCTGTACCGCAACAATACTTTATTAATTTTATTATATATCTGATATCGCCGTCGCTGCCTTCCTTATACTACTATAATATTTATATAATAAATAATATGATTGATCTAAAAGCCATTTATCAATTAGCAAGTTCATGTAATACATTATCTTAGCTTTGATATCTGAGAAGTTACTTATACCCAATACGACTAAGAATATTGGCTGCTAAGGAGTCATCTCAACATCTCCAGGGTCACTTCATCCTTACTCGCACGCGGTGCACCTACTGAGGGACTGTAGAGAATAGGCTCACCCCCTTACTACAATGGACGAAAAAAGTTGCTGACGAAATGTGAGCGTAATAAATGCCTCTGCCCACCCCTTGGGGATAAATGCGTGATTTTGTGTATTTGTGACAAATATGAATTGTGAGTATGTACGAATTTACACGACGTTCGTTAAGTTGGTAATGGTTAGAAACTCAGTTTAGTTACTTACAAAATATAGGCAAGCTTTCTCATTTATTTAGTGACATTGTATTTGGTCCCACACACGTAATACTCGTAGTAGTAATGAGACCCTCATCATTACCTGTGACAGTCGCGTCCAACCTCGGGATATCGGGATAGTGGCTTATTCATTTTGCGAAGTTCAGAGAGCACTTATTCAATTTAGCGGCGTGACAGCGCTTGCGAAGTTAGTAAGTGGGTGTTTATTAGAGGGTGATTTGACCTGGAATCTTAATACATAATACGGCACGAGGGGTTTAAGAGGAGCTCGTATTGAAGTAGGTAGATTTATGGTAGGTATGGTGTTATCCACTGGAAAATCTTCCAAGTGCTAATCAGCGGCGCTCCGCCATGGACGTAGGACGTAGGAATAAAAAAAAGAAAACAAAAGCTATGGTCTTATCTACTAGTCAAATCTCAAGACTTCTAGCCTTCAATATAGGGCCTGAGAGAAATGTACGGGACAGTGTAAAAAAGTTCGACGAATATTTATTTATGCTTGTATATTATGAATTTGCTACTAGTATATTCCTTAAAATAATATAAGCCTATAGCATACATTATTATCTAACTCCACAAAATAACTCAACGGCGCAAATTAATTACTTTAGTCGGTCCTGTTAACATTTACTGCGTACAAAGTATTTTTTTTAATACAATTTATTTTTCATCGTGAAATAAGCAATTTTCATTTTTATTTTTACACCGAGCCATTTTGCTTTGTACTCGTAGCTTAACTTAATAAAGCAAAAGTGTTGCTTGGACGTTGTTTTACTTAGTTTTTTTTCGTAGTAACTTTTAAGGCAGTGGAAACTAACTCGGTAATTATTTGATTATCATAAATGATCCCCACATTGTATGGTAATCGACATATCACTGTGTATGTAGATACATATACAGTCAGCCTCCAATAATATCAAACAAGTTATTGTGAGTCATTTCATAAATGTGTATTGTACGAGTTTTTGTTGTGGACTAAACATATTTTGTGAAATGTTTGCACACTTGATCCTCAGTAATCAAGTTCATTGCAACAAATATGTCGTATAATGGCTGAAATGAGTTTCTTTTATATATCATAAACAACACATTTCTGATTACATTTTCATGTATCCCACAGAGAAGGGACCAGTATGAGTTATCCCCATCATTTCGATTTGTTAAATAGTGACCCATTTTATTACATCATTCACGAAAAAATTACCACTTTGAGTTTCAGCAAATTATGAATGAAACGTGGAATACTAA